>CAUYSK010007941.1:0-115970 GCA_963575035.1 Avahi laniger
CTGGGTTTCTTATTCTATAAAATTACACATTCCCATATGGATTTAGCCAATTTCCTTCAGACTTTCTATTTCTTGCAGCTAATGGCATTTTAAGTGATTCATTAATTTAAGTAAAATGAAGCAAGTAGCTACAGTGATCCCAGAATTTTGCTGGGCTGGGGAAATAATGTGAGGACAAGAAAAACAAGTTTTCTATCAGAAAGATTGACATTAAAAAAATGAATTGTTTTTTTTTAATTTAATTAAGTCTTGTTGAAAATGCTACAAAAGCAAAATACAGGACACAATGAGAGTGCAAAATAGAGATCTTAACATATGTTGGGCTGAGATTTGGTATCAAAGAAAGCTTCCCCAAGAAAGTGGTAATTAATCTTAGATAAAAACATCTAATATGAGTGTTTTCAAAATTCCCATTGAGTGATTTTCTTACTGCCCAGCAAATGTGGTATTTCTCTCTTTAACAAAGTAGGTTCAGAGAGTTCCTACTGTCCTTCTGTTGTTAAATTCTGAAGGAAAATAACGATAAGTCTGATGCAGGTTTTGAAGGCAGTATTCAAGAGGAAGTAGTTGGTATTCAGAAGATCTGAGTTAACGTCCTACTCTACTACTTACATACAGGCTGGCACCATAGGCAGGTATTAACGTAGCTATAGGCCTTAGTTCTTTATTTTATAAAATGAGAGTGAAAATATTTAGCTTGCAGGTGGTTATACAAATCAAATGAGAATAAACATGTAAAGCACTTAACATAGCGATGGACACAGAGGAAGTGTTCCATAAATGATCAGCATTGCTATTTCTCTTTACCAACTGTTTGCTAGTCTAGGTGCATAACACAGTATATCTCTGAATAAGGAAGATTTTTGTGTGGAAATATTTTTAGTGGACTTTTATTCTCTCATTATACTCTGGGACTTTGTTTCTGGTATATTTTCTTGTTCTCCATATTTTCAGAGGTATCTGAGAGCATAACTGCTGATCCTTTGATTACAGGAGAACAATTGACACAAGAGCATCTTAGTGATTTCCAAATATCTAGTTCAGAATTTCCCAGTACTTATCACAGAGTTTTAGGAAAATGTCCCATAGGCAATGAGGAAAACTTCATTTCCATCCAGACTTGATTTTCCCATTTTATTTTCCTAATTGAGTAATAATACATATGAAATAAAGTGAATAAAATACACTGAGCTCAAATGTACCTCTCAATGATTTTTACATGTGCATACACCCAAGTAAACATCACTTTGGATTTAAAAAATAGATTATTTGAAGCACCTATAAGGTTGCTTCATACCGCTCCATATTCTATTTTTCCAGCAGTAACTTTTCTTACTTTTCCCATGACAATTAGTTTTGTCTATTCTTAATATTCACATAAATGGTATTATTATTCACAATATATTCTTTTGTAATTGGCTTCTTTCGCTTAACATATTTGTGAGATTATTCATGTTTTTCCATGAATAGTCATTTTTTTCTGTTTATTAATGTTGTATAGCATTCCATGTATTGAATATTCTGTTAATTATTTATCCACTTTCCTAATAAGGTGTAGTTGGTTATTTCAAGTTTAGAGATCTTATTAATATGTCATGAACTTTCTTCTATGTGTTTTTGGTGGTTACATATACTCATTTATCTTGGTGTATAAATAGGAGTAAAATTACAGAGGTGTAGGAGAGCCATATGTTTATGTTTAGTAAAAAAATCCCAAACGTTTTTCTAAAATGGTTGTACTATTTTACACTCTTACTAGTCAACATTTGTTATTCTCAGTTTTTAAATTTTTGGCAACTTTGGTGGATGAATAGTGAAGTTGCCTTGAGATTTTAATCTGTATTTCACTGGTGAGAAATGATTTGCATACTTTTTCACATGCATGTTGGTAATTTGGATATTCTGTTTTGTGATGACCCTATTTAAGCCTTTTGCACAATTAAAAAGTTGAGGTGTTTATCGTTTTCTTATTGATTGTAGTTCTTGATATATTCTGGATATCAGTTCTTTGTCAGTGATTTGTTTATTTTTGAATTGGATTTTATAAAACAAAATCTATATAGCCAGCAGTTCATTTATCTTTGAAGGAAACCAGGTACTTCACTTCTTTTGAAAACTCTTTTGCATAAAGAAGGAAGAACATCAAAAAAAAGAATATTCTCTGGAGTTGCTGTTGAATAGATTCTCAGCAGTTGCTAATGAGTTTGCTAAAAATTTCTTCAAATATTTATTTAAGAAATTTAAAAATCTGTGCTATACATGCTAATTTTCACGGCTATATATGTGATACTTCTGCCTAAACTAAAAAGGAAAAAGCAACCTGAGTCCAGAAGAGCAGACTCATTGATTCTGTAATCTTTTGCAGCTGTATGAATAAGATGTTAATGCACATTGGTATTACTGAAACACAATAAAGGTTAGAATTATAAATTAAGAGGTAAAATTTCTTTTGTGAAAAAAATGAGAAAACACTTTTCTATGTTATTCCAATTTTTGAAAACTACAAAAGAGCAACAACATTAAAAATGATAAGATAGAAGAAAACACTATAGTCAATAACATAAGAGTATAACCATCATCCAAACAACAAATTATAAAGAATATTAGCCAAACACTATAAAATCTGAACCAAAAATGATGGATACTACCAAGAACCTACAAACCTGCCCTTAGACCCCGGCCAGGATACAGGTTCAATATCACAATCTTGAAAATTCTAAGCTGTAATTTCTTCATTAGACGTATGAAGGAGTGTAGACTGGCCTGGGGAGATGTGGGTTAGTTCACTTCTCTATAGTAATGGAAACACTACAGGAGAACGACAGTGCAAAACAGCACAGACATTCAGCTACAGGAGTGACTATGAAACTATGAAAAGTATTTATGAAAACATTTTCCCTGTTTCTTATGATAATTTCTCCTATAATCTAAGTCTACCTTTTTTTCTTTCACTTTCTTACAGGAAACTTTTATTACTTACTTTTGAGACAAGGGTGCTCTTGAGAGGTAAGGATCAATGAAATAAGAATAGCAGCAGCAAGTCAGTCCAGAGAAGATGAGTCCTAACGGGTTCTGATTTAAGCAGCATCAGTCTCCTCAGAAGGAGCTGTGTCTCCATGAAAGACACCACAGCAAATCGGAGAAAGAGTGTTGGAGATCACAAAATTAGGTTAAATCTACAGTTTTTCCTAACTCACTCTACTTTGATCTCACCATATTATTTTTCCACACATAATTGGTATCACTGTCGTGCAAAGATGATTAATGACCAAAAACAAATAGCCTATGTATAGAAACTTGAGGGGGAAAATGAAGGAAGAAAATGAAACCAAAAAAAGGTAGACTTAGATTATAGGAGAAATTATCATAAGAAACAGAGAAAATGTTTTGATAAATACTTTTCATAGTTTCAAAATGTCATTATACTCTAGTGTTGGCCAAGATTTAATAAACCTGTGAAAGCCTAACTCTCTCATTGATGACAACTAAAAACTCTGAAAAAAGTACAAAAAAAAAGCAACTACCTGTGGACTCTACAGAATTAGCGATAGCAGAAAGACTGGGAGAGGAGCCGAAATGAGACACGTACAAACAGACGGGGATGTGGAGGACAGATTTGAATATTTTTTTAAAAAATTAAATAAAAAGATGAAAAAGTGATTGACTAGAAGATAAGTAATAGTTATCAAACGAAATGAAATGTATACAGTCTACAACTATTTGGAAGGAAATTAAGCTGAAAACATTCAAATAAATAGTGCTTTAACACTTTCCTAAAATAAAGAATATTTGTAAGTGAAGGTTTAAAGAACACATCAGAAACAAGAAAATGTATACAAAATGATAATGACCAAGATTCTATTTTGGTAAAGTTTCTGAACTGCAATAATTAAGAGACCCAAGTCATTAGACAGAAATAAAAGATGTCACTAAAGAAGAGGAAAGATCTCATTGACTTTAGATTTTTCCATATGAGACTAAAAGATAGTGCAGCATTATTTGTAAAACTATGAGAAAAAGAATGTGTGATGGGAATATTTTACCTTCTGGCTAAGATTTTCTTCAAAGAAATAGATCTTAAAAAGCCACAAACTTAGGAAATGTTAAATCTATGAGCTTTTCTTGAAAAAAAAACTATGAGATGAACAAAAGATAATAATCAAGGAATATATTAAACTTAAAAAACTCAAAAATGGAGAAAATATGAAAAGAAGACAAGAGGTAAGCAGCAAGACCGTTTAAACATTATCCAAGGGCAAAGTAACTGTTGAAATAAGTTCATAGAGTAAAATGTCATAAATCTTGACAACATAAAATAATAAAACATTTGGTAGAATCTTAAAGATATATATGGTAAAGACTAAGTATGATGTATTTTTAACTTTAATATCAGAATCAATAGGTATCAATATTTAAAGTTGGAAAATGCAGTTTAAAAAAGCACCTAATATCTTAAAGAAAGTTTCTTTATCATTTTACCTTTTCTTATACTTTAGATAATATTTTAGGAAATAATATATGTATTGTTAAACATTTATGTGAATCTTGGTAATTCTTTCACTTTATTTTATGCCTTATTTTATAAATAAAGTAAAATGAATAAAATAAATATTTTACTTGAAGTAGCATGTACAGCGTGACCTCATTTGTATAAAGTTTTTCTATGGATATGAGTTATTTATCTATTTGAATTCATCTGTCCATCCAGCCAGTCATTCACCTACCTTCGTATTTGTCTACGTACCTATTCTTCTGTCTTCATTGTTAGTGAATATACTCATGAATTGATAGCATTATAAATATGTAAATAAAAGGGTCTTCCTTATTTTGGGAGGATAAAAATATTTCCAAAGTTTAAAACTTTGTCACTGCTTTATTCTGATGTCACAAAGTACTTGAAGCACCAATCAATATTTAATAAAATCTCTTAAACATCCAAGAATGAACATTATAGTTGTTCTATGAATATCAGAACAGAATAAGAACCACTCACTTCATTATTTTGATTTCTAAAAAGAGTTTTTATAATCCAAACTTACAAATCAGAAGAGTAATTATTAGGTCATTAAATATGAAATGTCCAAATTCAAATCAAAAGTGTAGTTTATTATATCTCAAACAAGAAGCAGTACAATTAATCAAATTATGTGCCTAAACTATCAACACAGTTTTGCCATCTTAACAGTAGCTTGTTTATGCCAGCAGCAAAGAAGCCTGAAGAGCAGATGGCGATGAAATCACAAAAGGCGTTTTCCACAGCTTATTGAGAATTGAATATTTTTCCTTGCAAGAAGTGGTCTAAGGCCTGGACAAAGTGGTATTTAGTTGGTGCAAGGTCTGGTGAATATGGTAGATGACAGGAGTTTCCAAGTCCAGCCTCTGTAATTTGAACAGCGTTGTTTGTGTGACATTCGGTCAAGCGTTGTCTTGCAAGAGGATTGGCCTGTCTCTAATGACCAATATCAGCTGCTTAATCACAAGCATCCTCATCATTTCGTCCAACTGGTTGCAGTAGACATCCGCTGCAATTGATTGACCAGGTTTCATGAACCTGTGGTGGATAATACCAGCTTTGGACCACCAAATAGACATCATTCGCTTTTCTTTGATGAATATTTCGGTTTGGACTGTGTCTCAGCACTTCATCTTTATCCAACCATTATGCCAAATGCTTGCAATTGTCAAAAAGAATCCATTTTTTATCACACGTAACAATACAGTGTAGAAGTGGTTCACCTTTATGTTGTGACAGCAAAGGAAGGCAAGCTTCAAGACGATTTCTCTTCTGACGTTTGTTTAATTCATGCGGTACCCATCTATCCAGCTTCTCTGTTTTACCCATTTGTTTCGAATGGTCCAATATTGTTGTAAAAGCAGCGTCAAACTTTGCTGCTAATTCACTGTAAGTTGAGATGGATTTGGTTCCACTACAGCTTTCAGTTCACCATTATCCATCTTGGTGTCAGGTCCCCCATGTAACTCATTTTCAAGACTAAAATCACCAGAATGGAACTTCTCAAACTGTAGACATACTGTGTGTTCATTAGCCAAATCCTTCCCAAACACTTCGTTGATAATTTGAGCTGTCTGCTCAGCAATGGTTCCACGATGGAACTTGTATTTGGAAATAACACAAATTTTTGACTTATCCATGGTTTCACAAAAATTGCTCTAGAAAAAATTCAAAAGGTAATCACAAGCCAAAACGTGTGTGAAAGACTGACGATGTACCTTCAAAATAAAAACAAAACAAGCCATATCAAAGTGAAATGTCAGAAATATCAACTGTCAAACTTAACATTTAAGGAAATCAGATATTTCATACTTAATAACCTAATATATACCTATATCACTCATTATAATATTTTTCGTTATTATATCATTAATATATTATTATATAATCACTTGAATTTCAAATATATATACAGAATTCAAGTGATTTGTGATTCTGGAATTGTAGAAAGACTGAACTACATGGAAATGCTTTATTATAGAATTTCTCATTAAAGCAAAGTCTTTTTTTCTAATTGCTTGAGCTTACTATGAGCCCAGTCCTTGACTTTACTGAGGTTTTTTTCTGGCCTTTCATTACTGATCTGTGCCTGTGCTGTTGGGAATGGTGCCTTGATGTTCTCTGGAATAATAATAAGGCTCAATAAAATAACTCCAAAATGTGCCTCACCTTTTCTGTAACATTTTTTCTCAGAATCTCCATGTTTCTAATATTTCATAATTGATGTTAATTTAAATGATGAAAATTAAATTTATTTTTTATAAAGTTGTTTATTTTGTTGAAAGGTTATACATGTGCTTAGAATATTTTCAAAGAACATAAAAAGCTATACTGTAACAAATAAGCACCCTCAGTCAGACTCTTCATGTCTTAATAGCAACTATTGTTAGTAAATTTCTTTATAATTCTTTTCAGAAATAGCTGCCTTAAAGTGTATATATAACCTTAAAACACACACACATCAAAAAATACAGATCAGGGCATATATTTGCCGTGCTCTGAACTTTGTTTTTTCATTAAAAATATACCTTAGAGGTCTCCCCAAATTGCCACTTATGGAGAACTACTGCTTTGTTCTTTCAATGGCTGCATCTTACTCTCTTCTGTGTGTACCATAAGGCATTGAAGCAAATTCCCTACTGGATGATATTTTTTTGCTTCTGTGGTTTTTTTTTTTTTTTTTTTTTTGGCTATTTCAAACTTTGAAGCAACGAATATCTTTGCACGTAAGTCTTTGCACACATATGTGAGAAACTAAGCCAGTCACTTATTCACTCAATTCCTGAAGAGGTGGTATTCACACTATAGACTATGGGGATGGGACTTTCTGAAGTTGTGCAGTGCAAAGCCTGCAAGGCCATTCTCAGTGACTACGAGTAAGAGTATTTCCTAAGGTGCAATGCTAATTGTAAGGTTAGAGCATTTAAAACGTTTCTGTATGTTCCTTGATGGTCTCATTAACGAGTGTTTGAGAGGGCCTGTTTCCCCCAATGGCTCCTTTACTGTACAGCATACAGTCCTGTAGGACTGACACCTCCTGGAGCTGTGCAGCGTGTGAAACATGGTCTGATTTCCAAAACCTCTAATCAGACTGACTTAGCAAACTTTTAGGTAAAATGTTCTGTTGTTTTTTTCATTTTAATTTGCATTCATTCAATTTTAAGGGAGTTTATGGTTTTGCATGTTTAAAATCCATTAATAAGAATATGTGTGTGTGACAGAGAAAGAATATATGTGGGTGTGTACCTTTTGTTCAGGCTGTTTGTCTACTTTTTTTTTAATAGATTATAAGTGAAAATTTTTAATACACTAAATAAAGATTAAAAATAATAATTTACTATTTCAAATGTGTTGGATATAATTTTTCCGGTTGCTTTTCATTCTATTAATAATGAAAAATTAAATATAGTTTGAGTTGTCTGTCTTATAAAGATTTTTGCCATTCTACATTAAAAAACCAATCACCAATGTTTCCTTTTCAATCCTTTTTAGCCTTTGAAGTAATTTATGGAATGAAGTAAATATCCAACTTTATTTCCCCTCCAAATGGCTTATTATTTTCTGACATCATTGTTGAATAACCCATATTTTCTTACTGACTGGAAGTGCCACTTTTATTATATGCTAAATTCCTATGTGTATTTGAGTTGGTAACACCTTTATAACTGAGCCAGGGAAAATTAGAAGATCAGAGTTGTACAAAATAAAGTGAAGAAGTAATAATGGATTCATTTTGGATCCATTTGTTTGAGTTACATTTAGGGCAAACAGATGAAGAGGTCCACTAGGTAGGCATTTGACACTTCTGTGTAGCCTTATTTTAACCCAGGCTTTCACAGGTATTTAATTGTAATCACGAAGCCTAGTCAAACAAGATCGCCCCAAATATTTTGTCTTCAATTTCACCATGATTTGTCTTTTACGGCAGGGACTTTCAGTCTTGGCACTACCATAATTTGAAAAAATAAAATGGTTCTACCTTCAATTGAGTTGGCAGAAAATTCATCAAAACCTTTTGTATTTGATTTTATGTAAAGTGAAGGTGTTTAGAAATGTTCCTTTTATGAATAGACAATACTGGCACCTTTGTTATTAACAATATAGCCTTATTTAATGGTAAAATGGCAGAAATCTTTTTGAAGTACTAACATATTTCTTGTACATAACTTGTCCAGGAGGCAGCCCTTTGTGGAGAATCTATGAAAACCATCAATTTTTTTTTACATAAAATCACATTTCTGTTCAGAATCCAACATCTTGGTTTTGACAAATTTTTGTTTTATAAAGTTAGCAATGAGAATAATCCTAGGAAAAAATTTTAAGAACTACATTTTAACCAATAATCATATTGGAGAAAACATTCCCTAAAGAAACCAAAAGAAGGATTGACTGTTTGCTTCTAATTTAGCGTTGGACTGAGTGAATACCCTGAAAGATTGCAATCCTCTGAAGCTGTTTCGTTTTTAGTTAACATTTAGCTAAAACTTCCTCTGTATTTTCTCTGTTAATTATGAGGTGCAATGCAATATCCAGCCAATTCTTTTTCAAATTCTAATTAGATTACCACCTATCCTTTTCATACTTACATGAGTCTTTTTGTAATGGATATGTGCATATTGGGCCAACTTATATTATACATAATAGTATGCAATGATCAAAATGTACAGAATTGCTCTATTACAGTTCCTACATGTACTTAATTTTTCCAAGCATCTAGATTTCATGACTGGATTTTAGATTCAGCCAAGAGAGATACCAATGCATAAAAAGGTATTTGAACCTAAGTACATAATAAGATGGGATGGAATAAATTACAGATAAAACTCTTATGAAATGGCCAGAAGGCTGGTCTCCTGGCAAAATATTATTAATAGAAGGTTATGAATAAACTTAGAATGAAATGAGCCTAGGTCATTTTTTTAAGGCACTGACAAAAGAAAATACTTTAAGTAGGAAAATGACTTCAGGGACTCAGATACAGAATTTTAAAATTGAGTAGAAAATATTAAATATGAAATTGATATACAGGCTCTGGGGCATAATTGGATTTATAGATTTGTAATTTACATTGGGTCTTCCTTTTTGGATATATTTTACATATGCTCCCACAATGCTCAGTGAGCACCTATCCATTGGCACATCAGGCCAAGGAGAGAGTACACGGAAATCTTGAAGAAAAATGTTAAACAATGCAGCCTAGACTTAAAACGTTAGGAGGTATAATAGCAGCAACAGCCAACAGAGCCCTTGGACCTGCATTTAATAGTATACTTTTAAGGTGGTTTCTAATCATGAGATTCTATAATCTCAGATAATGAGATGGTTTTCTGAGCAAACTGTCCATAGTCCAACTCTAAGCTCCCAAACAATAGCAGAGTTTGAAAACAGTGTTGGCTGAGATTCAAAACCCTCAACTTTTTGATGAGAACTACCACTGCTGCAGGTTCAGGAGGCACTTTCTGAGAGCGGACGTTTATCAGTGCAATGCCCACGCTCATCATAACGACTGGGCTTTGGACCTTGGTGGGCTGGACTAGGCCACAGGGATTTCATTTGACCGGCTGGCTGAAGGCTTAGGCTCTGGCAGGATCAGTACCACCTTAGAACTCTTTCCCACTTTGGAACTTTCTCTCAGGCTTATCTTCTTAAGCTTTTTATCACTTCCCCAGTGAAGAAAAGTCCAGAAAGTCTAGCCCTAGGAAATACCAAGGAAACAGGCCATTTTTACCCAATGCCTACAGAGTGATTAGAGAAAGCTGCTCTTCATGAGTCAGGCTCTGCCTGTGCAGTCAGAATCTTCCCTCCCCACACTCCTTTCCATTCTGGGGGGTCAGGGAGGTTGGTGGTGGGACCGTTCAGGCTGAGTTCTGAGGAACCACTCCTGAGGATTTTGCCTGAGGTAACGCAGGAGAGAGGAGGGCAAGCCACAGAGAGTCTGTGAGCAAAGTTTAATTAGGTTTCTAAGAAGACACAACACAAACACGATTTCTAAGGGGTCTGTGGCCAGACCTAGCTTTGACTGAAAAAAATCAAGATGTGCCAGCCAGAGTAGCAACTTGTTGAGAAAAAGAGACAGAATACTGAGCCATTTTGCATGTGGCTTTAGCCATTCATGGCTCATTGTTATTTGTTGCTTGTCGTGTGTGAGGAGGCTGAACTTGCATAAGAGCTCCACGACAATACTGAGCAGAGCTGCTATCATTCACTTTGTTTGACGATCAGGAGAAATAGGGTAAGAATGTTTTATTTACAGCTTATTGTGTGGCCAACACTATCCTAAGCACTTACTATATGTTCACAATTTATTTAATCATCACATCAACCCCCCTGAGGCTGATACTATTGGTATTTCCATTTTACAGATGTGAAGAATGAGGCACAGAGTATATGCACATGGCAACAGAGTGAGGATTTAGTCTAAAGTGGTCTGGCTCCTGCCATAGTTTCGATGTTTGACTCCTCTAAATCTCGTGCTGAAATTTGATCCCCAGTGTTGGAGATGGGGCCTAATGGGAGGTGTTTGGGCCGTGAGATGGATCCATTATGAATGGTTTGGTGCTGTCCCGTGAAAGCTGGTTGTTAAAAAGTTTCAAGCCCCTCCCCTCTCACTCTCTCCTGCTTCCTCTCTCGCCATGTAATCTCCTCACACATCAACTCTCCTTTGGCTTCTTCCATGAGTGGAAGCAGCTTGAGGTTTTCACCAGGTGTTCAATCTCGCAGCCAGCAGAATCGCGAACTAAAGACACCTTTTCTCTTTATAAATTACCCAGCCTTGGGTATTGCTTTACAGCAACACAAATGGATTAAGACAGCCCCTAAGTCTGCACCCCTAACCACTGTGCATACTGCCTATCATTCATTGCCAAAGTGTTGGAGAGCAGCAGTCACTTGGAGAATGAGCATTTACGGGTTGATTTTGGTGGTCAGTTGTTGGTGACGTTATCAGGTGACTCTGAACAGACTGACAGAGTGAATAATATCCATCAAAACCTCTATCACAAAGAAATGGCTTTCAAATAGTTAGGAGGGGTCTGTCCGTCATTCATAAAATGCTCTTTATGGTTAGTTAGGTTGCTGAGTAGAGTACAGAGAACTCACCCAACAAGACCACTGGAAGCATTGCCTCACTTACCCAAATCAGGTCTTTGAAGTCTGAACTGTTTCACTCATTGAACTATTCTCTTTTTTACTTGAGAATGTCTGTGTTACATTCATTCATTCACTCATTCATTCAACAACATGGATTGAGCCTCCCTCTGCACCAGGCACTCTCCAAGATGCTGGGGATAAAAAATGGGAGGATGTGGTCTCTGCCCTCATGTAACTTAAATAGAGGGTGAGAGAGATGAACTATCAAACAATAGGATGGTTCCTTTAAAGGATGTGTGCACAAACGCCAGTGAGATCACCAGGGAAAGGGCATAGCAGGATGCTTGGGGGAGTCAAGGAAGACTTCTCAGAGGAGGTAGCATTTGAATGGCGGCTTGAGGAAGGAATGAAGTTGCCAGGCACTGAAGCAGGAGAGGCTGTTCTAGGCACAGCATGTGCAATGCGGTGTGCCAGCAGAGACATCAGAGCATTCAGAGAAGTTCAGTATCTCTGGCTTGCAAAGAGCAGTGCAGAAAATGACAGATGAGTCTTGACATTTAGGCAGTGGCCAGATCTTGAAGTTCTTTGTGTGCCAAAAAGAGGGGTTTACGGTTTACTCTGTAGGCACTAGGAAATCATTTTAAGGGCCTTAAGCCAAGGATTCATGGTTAGATTTTCATACTGAAAGTATCATTTTGACAGGCCGTATCGAAGACGGATTGCAGGGATCTGATAGTAGAGGCATGAGCCCAGTAGGGTTTTAGGCTGCCCTACTCTGGAGAGTTTCCTGGCTTTGGAAATAGTAATAACACTGAACTTTCTCCTATAGGCCCGTATCAGAACTCATGGAATTGCAGAGCACAGTGCTGAGTGGATCAAGATGGAGGTACAAGGAAAGAATGGCATCTTAGTCTGAACCATCTAGGGTGCACAGGGAATTTGAGCCAAATGTGTTTTCAGTGTGGAACATCTTCTCAGCCTTCCCCAAACATTAAAACGACAGCAATATCATCCTCAAATGCGACATCTCACTGTAGTAGCACCGTGATTTTTATCATGATGCCATTGAATCTACTTGGAGTCCAAACTAATTCATAATTCAGCTATTTTTTAACTTATAAAACTAAAATCCCTTGGACTGTGTCCAAGTTGAATTTATTAATATAAATGACCTCTATGTTGCAAGGAGCATGTTTGTGTTGTGTATGTTAGTGTGAAAGGTACTCTTTTTCAGAGAATTGTTGATCAGATTAGCTTCAGTTTTCCAGTATTTGTGCCCTAGCTTCCCTGAGTTGGTCAATAAGAGGTTTATTCTTCATTTCTATTAGAGGATTTACTCATACACACTCACACATACTACACCCACACACATCTCAAAAGTACATTCATCCACATAAAAGATGAACTATTGTCTGTGGGGTTCTTTACCTTTTCTGGAAGACAAAGGCTTGATTTGCTGACCTTAATTCATAATTTAAAATGTATCTTCTCCAGTAAGTTTTCCAAAATACTTAAAACATAAAGGTGTTTTTTTTTCGTGCCAGTTCCATTATGTCTGCCTTTTTGTTATGTTTTCTGCTTGCGATCTTAAAACACTACTTCTGCTGGAAAAGTCTGTATTAAATATGCCCTGTCAGAATAAACATTTGAAAAGTGTTGGGATCCTGGATGGTTTTCTTACATGAATCATTTCATCAACATTCTAACCCAATGCAGCTAAACCAACTCATTGTTACTTTCAAGGTCCTATTAATTGGCAGATTTCTTCTTAGCAGCATACTTTGTCTTGATGTTTTTGCAGTTGGGTTCTTTGTGTCTGTAGGCACGTGCACAGGCCACATGTGAATGTCTGTAATCTCCCAGACAGCTTCCAGGTTCTGTTTTTATGTTTTTGATTACATACTCAGGCATCTCCCTTAATAAAACAAGCCCATCTGAAATGAGGTGAGTAAAATGGAAAACATACAGCATGGCTGGGTGCCAGGAGGCTGATGTGTACATTCCAGTAAGCTAATGCCTCACATAAGGTATTGTGTTGACTGTCAAAACCTATGAACCTCAATTGATGTCATATGATACCAGTTTTTTCTGAATGTTCTACATCATTTATTATCTTTGAAGTCAATCTGAACTTGTAATTTCGCAATGTAATCATTTCAGAAGACTGAGACATGTACACCAATTATGGGGCGTGAAGAATTATTCCTTGACTTCATAATGGAAAAAATGTTCTTCTAATGTACACTGACTATTAGAGAACTATAAGTAGAGATTTTAGAGTTAGCCTGGTGGGTTCAGATTCCAACTTATTAACGATGTGATCTTTTTTGTTGCTGTTGTCCATTGGCCGGTAACGATGTTGAGCAAGTTGTTTAACCTTTCTGTGCCTTAGTTCATTCATCTGTAAAAAATGGAGGCGGAATAGATCCTCTCTAGTAGGCTGTAATGAGCTCTAAGTAACAGAATACATGTAGAATGTTTGGCACATAGTGAGAGTTTAATAATTATCTTCTCTCTTGTTACTCAAGTGTCAATGTTTGATTATCCTTTGGCACCCAATGAATACTAGTATCATTTAGTTCACACAGGTTAATTGAATATCTGGGTATCATAGATCGTGAAGTTGGAAAAATCTGCCTTCCAAAGAGGGTTGGTTATGTGTACTCAGTGACTGAGGATATCCCTTTCTCTACCTCCAATAAGTCCCCAAACTCTATCCAAAGATATTCTACTCGTGTTTTCTTGTCATGGTAAATGACAATGAAAAAATAAGTAAAATATAAATATTATGTAAAAAACAGTTATCAGAAGTAGATGGTAATTATGATGGGGAAAGGTAGAACTCAAGAATTCTGGACCTCTCCTGAAGTCACCTTGTCAATGTGCCAATATGGAATTAGCTGCTCTTTATCTTATAAAGAGATCATGAAGTACATTTTGCAAATGTGAGTAAAAGAGCACATATAAACACCAAATAACTATTCCCAGGACAGAGTGATTTTTTTTTCACAGATGCAAATGCCAGGTATCCTGAGGAATTTATCTATTCATGAAAGAATTTTTTACATAAGAATTAATTTCAGACATAATTCAGAGGATCAAAACAAAGTAAAAATTTTCCTGTGTCGTATAAATAAAGGGATTTTAATTTTGTTTTCAGATGCTATGAACTGTGCTATTTTCTATTCATTGTTTTCACTTATGTTTTTTTTTTTTTCCCAGAATCTTAGTAGCCATCCTGGAAGTAAATAAAATATATATGACATATATAAACTAATACTTGAGATATGTATATACACACACACATACACATAATGTGTGTGTGTGTATATATATAGTGTGTGTATACGTGTGTGTGTGTGTATTTAGAGAGAACCCAAATTCTTGATATGACACATACTGGTATCTGAACACATGCCCTTGATAAGACGTCTTGCAGAAGAGTCAGAGTGCTAATGCGCACAGAGCAAAATGTGGCGCAGATCTCCTTTGTCCTCTCAGCCACTCCCACTCCCCTGTCTAGAGTGGACATGTCAAAAATTTGTATGCTTTATTGTCCTTTCCAAGAACATAATCGGGGTACACTCAATCCACTTTTTTTTGTATTTTCTATTGGGAATAATCATGATGATGATGTTATAGAAAAGTGAAGGCGATGATGTATATAGTGATTCACACATAGTAGGTACTTAAGGAAAGTTGGCTTTTTTATTGTCATTATTATGTATCTGACTTTGTTCTTGCCTTATAGCTTCAACATTTTCAGTTGGTGTAGTTCTTTAGAGTTTATAAAGCCCTTTTACGTTTAGTAGCACAGTAGCCTTCAGAATAAGCAATACTAGTCCCATTTTTCAAATGAATGAATTTAATAAAAAATGACTAGGATAATAAGATTTTTACTAGAAAGAATTTTTATTATTGAAGCATACAGGACTGTCTTAGTCATTCAGACTATTGTAACAAAATTTCATAGATTGGACGGTGTATAAACAAGAGAAATTTGTTTCTCACAATTCTGAAGGCTGGAAAATTCAAGATCAAGGCACCAGCAGATTCAGTGTCTGGTGAAGGCCTGTTTTCTGGCAGACAGATGGCATCTTTTTGCTGTGCCCTCACACGGTGGAAGAGGAGAGGGATCTCTCTTTTATAAGCACACTAATCCCTTTCATAAGGGCGCCATGCCATGACCTAATCACCTCTCACAGAGTTAACCTCCTAATCCATTACCTTGCAGGTTAAGACTTAATATGTGAATTTGGAGGGAACATAAACATTCAGACCCTACCAAGGAGTGAATGGCAATCAGTTCAAGAGCATAATACTCTGGCAGCCTAGTCGTCATGCTGATTAATAAACAATAGTAATGTTGCTTCTAGAAAAATAAGAAAAAAATTATAAAAAATATCTAGGGACAGAAGGAGTAAAAGCTTAGGGAGTATATATGGTATGAAGCTTGAATAATAAAATAATCCATCAGTTTGCATTGTCTTTCTACTTTATCTCATTTAGCATAAAAGGAAATTTAGAGGAAAAGTGTTTCGTTGTGTTGGAAATATTACATTTATGTACACTGTTGAGTAAGTGAGTTACCTGGCCCTTCCAAGGAGTCAAATTACTTAAATGACCTCTTTCTGAAATGGAGAATTTCAATAAAGGGAGTGAAATTCTTAGAAAACATATGTTTGGGAAATAGAATGAAAGCTCCTTGGTATATTCTCTGAGTTGTTTTTGAACTTTGTTTTTTAAAAAAACTTTTCTTAAGTCGAATTAATTGAGACATAATTAAAACTCACCAGTTTTAGGTATGGTCCTATCAATTTTGATATATACATATGATCATGTAACCACCACCACAACCAAGATATAAAACATTTCTAGCATCCCTAAAATGTGAGTTTTGTCTTGAGTCCAATAATTATTAATAAGTTTTGTGTTTTAAAAATTTCTGAGAATCTGACAAATGCAATGATCCTTTTCCCCAGGGAAGTGCAGAGATGCGTACAATGTCGCTTACTATTTCAGAAGGATCATTACAACTAGCCTTGGGCTCCCAGATTCAGAAACAGTGTTTGTATTTTAAAAAATAAGTGCCTTTATAAAATAACATCTTCTCTTAGAACACCAAGTTAAGTTTTTCTGTCTACTAATTGCCCACAGAGTTGGTTTATTTGTAAATGGATGATTTTTAAAATATAAGCACTCATCTGTACATGAAGGTGTATTACACTTCAAAATTTTTGTATATATTAATGATTAAATTACTTCAAGCTATTTCAGCCAAACACGGGCAAGGACAGAGTTAATGCTAATATGTAGGTCTGATCTCATCAAACATAGGTTTGCCAGATAAGATGCAGAAATACAAGTTAAATTTGAATTTCAGATAAATAACAAAAATTTGTCAGTATAAGTATTTCCATGTATTGAGAAATCTCATAAAATTCAAATATGTCCCAATGCATGGGCCATACTTTAACAACGACAAAAACAATTTTAATTAATTATTCAAAATTCAAATTTAAATCGATGTTTTGAATTTTTTCATGATTTCTGCTTCTCCCTGTTGGCAGGATATATTATCGCATTTCACTCCCCCCTTTCCTAGCCGTGTCTATTGAAGACCCTAGAACATAATAGATAGTCATGAAATTTGTTAAATGAAAAAGGTGATTCAATTTCTAGATAAGAGAGACTTTGTATTTGGTCCAAGTATTTTAAGGGATTTTCTGAGACTCCCAAATAGGGTCAAACTTCGAGCCACTCTTAATTTTGAATAACTTGTCCAAAGTGCAAGTTTAAATCAGAACCTTTATCTCCTTAACTCCAAAGCCCATGTTTTTGATGTCTGTTAGTGGTTCTCAAAGGGAGAAATACTACATTCTAGGGGGATTTTAATTAATAGGGGCAGAGTGAGGAGTAGGGAGTGGGAGGGTAGGAAGCTTCTGGAATTTAGTGGGTGGGGGCCAGGGATGTTACATATCCAACATTGTGTGAGGACGAATAAAGAATTGTTCTGAGTCCCATAGAGTTTTTGAGATTACTGACAGATATTCATGTGGGAATAAATACTATTAAAAATTATCTAAGCCTAGAACCTAACTCCAACTGACACATATACACAAAATTTTGCATTGCTTAATATTCTTTGAATTTTCCAAGAATGAAACTAGCACATAAGTCAAGAGAAGGCTATACCTAAAACTCACCATAATTTGATAAGTGTTCCAAAAAATCCAATAGTGGTTAAAAGACCAGGTGATATTATCACAAATTAATGAAATGACTGGAGTCAGACTGCACAGCCAGCTGGGAAATAATAGTTCCAGTGGCTCAAAGGCAAGATCCACAATCCAGATATGTCCACCGCCCAGGTGAAGTGTGGCATTCCCTTCAGGCAGTTGTCTGTTCTGGTTTAATAGCATGAAGAACAATTCTGGGTTCTGTGGCTGACTAGGACTTCCAGAACAGCAGCAGCAATTTTAGGAATCTTCTGATTAGTTGGCTATTGGTTCACAGTCCCAGTAGAATAGTTCACTTTTCCCCTAATGTTTCCCTAAATAAAGTTGCTTGCTATATGTCCCCACCTGGCTTTGCTCTTTATTTTTTGTCTTAAACTCTCATCAATATAATAAATTCAATCCAAAAAAAAAAAAAAAAAAAAGCTTATGAAGCATTGTACTATATAAATGGCAATTTCAAAATCATTATCAAACCAGAAAATTAATAATTTTATAGTAAAGAATACTGCCACATGAAGAAAGCAATGTTTTTATTATTGTGGAACATATTAATATTTTTCATTCATCAATGAAACTTCTTAATATAGAATAATTCTTTTCTTAGATTGCCTTCAGACTATCTGTACATATCATTCTGTGTTCTAATATATAACAGTGAATTCTTGTTGGAAATACACAAACATAATAAACAGTGCTTAGCACAAATTCATTAAAAAAAAAGAACTTCAGTCCAGCTTCCACTGAGAAGAGTGGATAAGAGCAAATTTATCCATCTTTTCTTATTAAGGAATGAATTATTTTATGGTTTTACTCTTCTTCATTTATTCTGGAGCTTTACATTTCACTTTTCATAAATATCTCTTAAAGTCTTCTTAAGAAAGAAAACTTATTATCTCAGTGAATACTTCCCACATGTATAACGTTTGAATAGAGAATTCAAGAAGAGGTAGGGATTTCTTACGGGAAGTCTTGTGGTCGCGTTGATAAAATGCCAGCCCTATTTCTTATAAAAGGCCAGCACACACATCTGGACCAAATATCATGGGGGTAAAGAGGCACCGTCTCTGAACTGTGCAGGGCACTTTGTGAGTTTTATTAGTTATAGGATGCAAAGTGGTTTGGTGATTAAGAGCCTCTTTAGGAGTTGGATGACACTAAGCTCAGCTCCCAGATGTGCCACTTCATGGGGCTTTTAATATTTTACTTAATCTCTCTGAGGTTCAATTTTCTCTTCTATAAATGAGGATAATTTTTATCCCTATATAAATTAACACATTTAGTGTTACATTAATCTTCTCTGAATGCCATAATAAAATATCTTAGACTAGGTTGTTTAAACAACAGAAATTTATTTTTTACAAATCTGGAGGCTGGAAAAGTTCAAAATCAAAGTGCTGGCCATGTCGGTGGCTGCTGAGGGTTGTTTTTCTCACTGTGAAGATGGCTGCCTTCTCACTGTGTCCTCACATGGCCTCTTTGAGTGCATGAGAGAGACACACATTGGGGTCTAGGGTTTCAACATACGAATTTGGGAGGGGATGGGGACACAATTCAGTCCATAGCACAATGTCAGACCCTAGTGGCACTACAAAACATTGCTTTTCACTAGCATCTTATGCCTAATCTAATACAGTCATGTGGTAAAGTAAGCATTATCATCTTCATTTTAGGCACAAGAAAACGGAGGCTCAGAAAGCTTGGCTCACATGCTTGGTCACACACACACTCACACAAGCATCCAGGAAGCGGGGATTTAACTGAAGTTCAAGATAGTTCAGGCTGACAGCAATACTCATGTTTGTTTTATTCCATATCAGATTGCTTCCCAGAATGATGGTATTTTAATTAATTATTAACAACTAACCTTCTTACAGTACCTTATAATTCGTAAAGTGTTCTCCCAGGCTTTGATGTTCCCACAGAGGAGGTGATAAGACTGGTTACAGAGAAAGAACGAGAACACTAGGGGGAGGGACAGCGCAAACAGCATCAAAGGAGCTGCAAAGAGAAGGTCCCATTTGAAGAAAGCAGATCAAGCAAAATGTATATGACTTCTCAAGGCCTGGGAGGCAGGCAAAAAAGACGAAAAAGACTCAGGAAGAGTGAATCAAAGAAAGGATGAGTGTAAGGAAAAACAGTGAAGCCAGAAAGGAGAGTCAAGTTGACAGGGGGCTGCAGTCAGGCTCCCAGTCAGCCGGAAGCCTCAGGTCACACCAACAGGACAGGGATGGATGGTTCAGCAGGAATTGCGATTGCTGCAGTCAATTAGACAGGGAAAGTCCATTGTTGCTAAGAGCAGGGGGGTGGCTTAAAGTGTTGGATCTGCAGTCGAATTGCCTTGGGCTGTGCTCTGCCTCCACCCCTTCTAGCTGTGTGACCTGGGCAAAAATCCACGTCCCCAGTTGTGTTGTGGGAAGAACGATACTCTCTTTCTCATAATGCTGATGTAGTAAACAATATATTCGATGTTAAGTGCTTAGCACTGTATCAAGGATACAGTAAAAGCAGCACAGTAAAGTGCTAGTGAGGATGATGATTATGATGATGAAGGTTTTTATCCCTAGGATAATTACATTATGGCTAAGATGAGACATTATTGTTTATTGCAATCATGACTGTGTCTCTTGCGTTCCAGGTGACAGGGCAGAATGTGCAATAGTCCTATAAAGCACCATTGCCTGCATTTGACCCTTTCCAGGAAGTCCTCAGAAGACTTAGCATGGACAGTGAGAGCAGGTTCCATCAGAACTTCAGGTGAGCAGAGCAGTGAGGCTCGTCAGAGGGTCAGGCTGAGCTAGGTGTCCGGGATCTCGAGAGGTATCAGCAGGACTGCCCAAGGAAGCATCTCCCTGCCTATCCACACACACTCACTGGAAGTCCTCCTTCCCGGGCCAGAGGCTAGTGACCAAGTGTCTCCCGCAATGAACTGCTGTCTACCCTTAGAAATATTGGTCCCAGTGTGAATGAAAGAGAAAGTGGAAGAGCCAGAGCAAAAAGAAAGGAGGAAGAAAAAGAAAAAGGAAGAAGAAAGCGAATAAATCAGAGATCTCTCAGAAAGATTCGCACAGCCAGCACTCTGTGAGAAAGGGGCTATGATTCCCATTTTAAAGCTGGAAAAACTGAAATATGCCTAAGGTCTTGCAGCTGAAAAGGGCAGGAAATGGGTCATCAACTCAGATCTACTCACTCAAAATTGTACTTGCTCATTTTACTAAGTCCTGCTTTTCTCCCGACAAAGTATGGGAGTACATAAAATGCCAGGCGGAGCATGGATCGGTTTCAACTGCCAGCTCTTAGGAGAAAGAGAAAAATGGCTGTGTGCTTGATCCATCATGGTTGTTTAGATGACCAAAGACTTCACTTGGAAAAAGTGATAATAGTTATATAGTTTCATGTAGTATTATCTTACAAATAAAACTAGTTTGTCAAACACCAAAACTTTATGGTTAAATATACTGGAAAGATTGCCTATAAAACTGACAGCTACATTTCATGGCTTATCTGTTTCCCATTGCATATCTGTACATAAAGTTTTCTACATTTAAGCTCTAACATTTCTCTTAATTGCACCTTGTGGAAACTGCAAACCTGGATACTTCATCCTGTGTATAATTGAGGTCAACCTCTGCAGAAAACTAGGACATCTCAATTACATAACCCCAGTTTAGTCCTCACCAACCTTATTATTTACAATTTCAATCTTATTCTATATTGCCCATCTCTACAATAAGAAATATTATATGTACTTGTCATATATAAACCTTGATGATTTGTTATTTTAATTAAAAGAATTTTAAAGTAGTCATGCAAGGTAACATTGATGATTTCAAATAGAATATAATTCCTGAACAAAGCAAGCCAGAAATCTTACACGAGACTGTCTTTAGAAAACAACTATTGTGATCATATATCCTCTAGTCAGATGTTCACTTTTAATTCAGATGGTCAAGAAGTCTGAGTATCTTTTATTTCCCAGAGGGAGGTATACATTTGAAATCTGGCATAACCCAGTGAATGTCAGTGCAGTAAAGATAGGGGGAAGAACAATGAAGACAAAGAAAATATATGAAAATAGACAGATGAATCTGGGAAGTTTACTTGCCTTGGGGGAAAAGAGCCATGAAATAGCTGCTAGCACCCTTGAAAATACTGCTTATGTGCCTCATTATGCCACCTAGATTTCCAGCCTGTCACACTCAATGAGGTCTTTGCGAGCCAATGATGCTCGGGCTGTCAGCCTGGTATTCTATAATTTGGACTGACTTCCACCCCTGCCATCTTGTAATGATTCCTGAAAAGCAATGGAGGAGGCTTGCCAGATAGTCTTTCTAACTTCACTTAGTAAGAGTATTTCAAGATTTTAGTAAGAACAGCTCCACGTTACTGATGTGTTGGTCCAGCTAGTCATTCTTAGCATCATTTGTGCTTTTTTTTTTTTTAATAACTGAGGCCCCAGCATGGAAAATAGCATTTGATTCCACTCACAGAAATTACTGTTATATATAGTGCTTGCAAATTCACCACCCTAGTTGCAATTTCTGCACTCAGCCTCATCTACTCTCTTAGTTTTTGTGTCTCTCCAGTGAGATTCTCATTGCACATGTTGGGCCATTTTTTGAGAGCTGGGTGAGCCTTCTTAGAGAAAATGTGCATTGTCTAGGAGTGGGGCAGCAGCTGCTTGGCATATCTTGGAGTTCTCCGTGGAATGCCTGGAATTCTGTGCAGTTCCAGAGGAAACAGTAAATTCCTCTTTCCCCCAGCATGTGTTCATTCATGCAAGATTGAGTGGAACTTGCTTGCCTGGACACCATCCTAAATTCTTTCCCAGAATCAAGTGATTTTAGTTTGAGGGCAAAATCACTGACTAGGCAGGGACTGAGAGACGCATCCTTGGAAGCTTCTGGAAGCCTGGTAGGAAAACAAAGTTGTCAGGGGAGTGAAATGCTGTGACTCAGTTCCTTAAGGTATTATCAGCTGGATAAATTGGGTCTTGCGTCTTTGAAGAGATGCTGAAGGGATCACAGCAGAAGACGACAGAGGAAGGAAGAGAAGACAAGAGAGCCTTAGTACAGCACTCTAGTCCCCACACCAAATTATTTCAGGAACAGTGTCTTCCTCTTCCTGCCTGTTCCCTCAATGTATGTCCTTGTTTTCTTGCCTCACACAAACGTTCAAATGTCCTCAATGCCCTCAGTTCATTTCTTTTCCTAGCTAGCCAAGGATAATTATTTCTGCTCACATTTTCCTCTTACTGCAGCCTCTCTAGCATCATGAGGTTATACTATTACATTCCAAGGACTACGCACTTGATTTAGGTATATTTGCTGGGAATATTGTTCTCCCTACTTGACTGAAGAGAAGTCTCTCATTTGTTTTCTTGCGCACTCTTACATGTGCTAATGTGTGGGTGCTCTCCCTCTCTCTCTCTGTCTGGATTTTTCCCTCTAGTTTAGTACAAAGAATCTGCAATCTGCTTTCAGTCATCACTGTTGACACATCAAAGAAATATGAGTTTAATTTTTCAAAGAAAATATGAATCATGTAGTGTTCCCCATGCAGACAGTACCGTCCTCTGTTAGCTAGCTGTACAATCTAAAACTCTGAGTCTTATTTCATACACAAGTGATGGTCAGATTGTCGGGGACTGCACAGGGCAGAGCGCCACCAAACCAGGATATGACCTCATCTGCTCTGGGACACTAAGTGGGGTCGAGCTGGGTCCATGTTTGGAGGAACACACTTCTGGTGGAAGATGAGAGAAGCTCAGGAAGGGACAGAAATTTCTCATTCTAGACAACAGACTCCTTCTGTGATGAGAACACTTCAGCTGAAATTTTAAAAGCAATGATAGGCTCATTATTGTCACAGAAAACTTTTTATTAGAAAATAAACTCTGTTTTTTACCATTATACAACAAGAAACATCAACTAAAGGGCACAGAAAGAAGGTTCATTCCTAGTTCATTTTGTGTGTGACATAGAAAACACAAATAAACAGAAATGAGATTTTTTTTCCAAATTAACCATTTCTAAGATATGTGCTATGGTCAGAACAGTTTCAAGCTTTGCTGGATGGTATTTTGCACTGACAGTCAGTTTTCCTAATGATGCTCCTGTCATTGCAAGACCTTGAATATCCTTTTGACTCATCCAGGGAATTATTTTCAAAGCCTTCCAGTTAAATGCAGAATACTTGCTAATCAGAATTAACTGTTAAAGTATTGTGACAGCACTCAGGAAGGAGACTATCTCATGAACTGAAGCACCCCATTCTCTAGTCCCTCAAATCAAAGGGGTTTATTGTCTTGTAATGATGAAGCAGAGGAAGGAGATATGAGGTGGCAGAAAATGAATATTCAAGAGCCACGCTTAAGTATGAAGCCTGTGGTCACACTCTGCCCACTAAAGGTTCCTGAAAATATCACTTGGACACGACTCTCTCAGGCTCTCATTACTCATCGCTGTAGCTGTATTGCTTTAAGTCTTGCTATTTGACCCACTGCGAGGGCGATGCATTCCAAAGCTGAGGGAATTATTTCCCTTGAGTGTGTGCAGGTAGGTGGGCGAATTTACAGTTGCAGGCATCCAAGAATGTATCGATGACAGTAAGATTCCTGCAGGCTCGTTTCAATTGCCAAAGGAATGACTCTGCTGAATACTGATTCCGTTCTGCTTTAGGTGTTGCCCTTGGAGGCAGTCACCATCCAAGACATGCACGTAGACCCACACTCACGCAGCCCACACGGCAACTGCACCTCACTCTTAAATAAGGTCGCACAGCTACATCTTCTGAAATCTACTCTGGGCACAGAACTATTCTAGATTGTGTGTGTACCAGTGGTGGAGGATGGAGCATGATTACTTTAAAAAGAGAGAACATGTTTTATTAATCTAAAAGTATTGATGATTTAACGAGAAACATAAAATAAAATAAAAGCCTACTAGTACATTCAAATAAAATTGGCAATAAAATATATGCATAAACAACCAAGCCATACAGTGAAGATATAAATTCTGAGCATTTTCATATGCAGAAGAAAAAGGATAAAGAAGGAGGAATTAAAGGGGTGACTAGGAAAAGACCATCGGTAGTATGTCAGGTCTGCAGTGACTCTTAGAAGAGATGACTGGAAAGGTAATATTTTCTCGTTTTAGAGGAGAGACATGAAGTCAGTGTAGTTAAGGGAAATCAATGCCCTGAGGAAGTATTTCCAAAACTGTTGTTCTTAAGATCCATACAATGAGCAGAGGTATTTCTCATATTCTTCGAAAAATAAGTCCTGGTTTCAGAAAGCAAGAAATAATATCCTCTCTTAGAGATTAGTAAAGAATATCAACATCTGAAGGGGCTTGAAAATTCTTTTAGAATACAGTTCTCTGTGTTTAGTTCCATGTTTCCCAAATTTATTTGATTGGGAGGACATTTTTTTTTTTATCTTAGGAATATTGCTCTAGCAACATTCTGTGACACACAGTTGGAAAGCAATTGGAATGGAATCATCAAGAAGATTAGGCACTTGTATATTCCTTCCTTCCTTGCTAGTGGAGCCATGGAAATGCTTTTTTCCAATGACTCCAAGAGTTTGCAGGTTTCTTCCTTGCTCCTCAATCTGCATTTTGGAAAAAAAAAAATCAAGTTAATAGCATTATTTGCTTTTGAAAATATTTGGGATTTGATTGCCTTTATCAAACAAGATCCTATAATCTTTTGAATATATTTGCTACAGTTTGCACTGAATCATCAAAGGAAAAGCAGAGGTAAAGACTACATTACAGTAGCATTTTCAGAAGCATCCTAGAAGCTTTGTCTGGAAGCATTTTACATTGAGGAGCATGAAATCAGTAACACAAGAGATCATGCTTCAAAGAACTCCAAAGCAATTATGGTCCAAGGCTGGGTATTGTTTTCATTGCGTTCGATGATGGTACCTCAAGAGGAAGGTAGTGGAAATGACTTTTGCTTGTCACACTTTAACATCACATTGAATTATTTCTTGTTTGTCACAAATTTGATAATATATGTCCAGTAGTCTTTAGTCTAAATGTATATAGAGATCCCGTTATTACTTAGCTTAGGAATTGGCTACTGGAGACAAAAGTAGCAAGTGACGTTTATTACTGGATTTTTTTCTTAAAGAGGGACTCTAGTCTGTGTCCTCGGGCATTTCTCTAGTCAAGAATGCACAACACCCAGTCGCTTCCTCAATGGCTTCCTGTTGAACTCAGGATAAAACCCCAAATCCCTAACCCATCCTGTAAAGACCTGTGTCGGCTTGTCCTCCCGGGGTTCCCAGCCTCCTCCCCTGGCGAACCACTCCTGCTCCAGCCTCTGGCCCCTTTCATTTATTCAGAAGCTCTCAGTTCTTTCCTGTCTTTGCACAAGCTTTTCACCTTTTCCACAATGCCCTTTCCCTGTCCCCAAACCCATCTTTTCTTGGCTAAGACACAGTCATTCTTCCACACTCAACAGGACCTCCTCAGAGAGGCTTTCCCTGCTCTTCTTTACTAACTAAATTACATTCCTATCAGTTTCTCACACCATAATGCACTTTTTCTTCAGTTTACTCGCCACAATTTGTAATCATATACAGTTCTTTGTTTAACGTTTGCCTTTCTACCAGAGCAAGATTCATGCAAGCAGAAACCACATCTTTACAACAAACAAATGAACCTGTAAAACCACTTGCTAGCAAGATAGCTGGCAGCATGAGCAATATTTTGAATGAATGAATAAATGAAAGAATACACCTAGCCCTCCCTTGCTGTTGATTCTGATTTTTTAAAGCCTACTTTTTTTTTTAGCTCACTTTGTGAGCATTTCATAAAATATTCCAAGAAAAAGTGTGCATAAAACCAACTGAGTGTAATACAAAAGTATTTTAGTTAATGAACTGAAGTGCTATTCTGGGTGAGTAGAAACATTCTTGGGTGCCACTTACAAAAATAGGCTCTGCTCTTCTCGTACGCTCTCCATCCATGGGAGAGTGGGTGTCTCAACACTGCTGAGCATGTGTGCTGTTAGAATCCCAGTTACCAGGGGAAGCTAGATTGGTTAAATTGTCCTGTCTTAACTCACATTCTGTTTCTAGTAAATTAGCTTTTAGACCCTTCTCTCTTTTTAAATGGAACCACAGCTGATCTCTTCTTATCTCCTCCAAATTTAAAAGTTTCCCTTTTAAGAAGGAGGTGGTACAATGGGGAAATGTACGAAGACTTCCTACCAAAAATATCAGTCTTCTGGGAGGAGAAAGACAAGTAAAAGTCTAACCTTGTGTTTATGAGTCGAGTGCTGCTTGCCTTTTTAAGATAAGCCGTGCAAAGGGCTTTGTTGCGTGCAAGCTTTCTTCCCAAGCTTCACAGTCACGTCTGTCCTGCTCCCATTTCCTATGTCCACTGGAAACATTTGCTTCTGCACTTGATACTTGCTCTGAAAGTATTTTATGAGAAGTATTAATTAAATTTCTTTCAGTTTTATACAATAGGAACCAGAAGATGATAAAAAAAAGAAGAAGAAATGTATTAGATAGATTCTAAAGATGTGAAAGAAGACTTGAACAACGAAGCAATGGAAGGGTTAGAGACAAAGCTGCTCCAAATTCATGGGCTTTTTCTCTAAAGTTCCATAACAAACATGTGTCTGTACATTTCTATTTGCCTGGTGGTTAAAATCCTCAAGCCAAGGTTCTGATTGGATCAGCCCCAGGTAGGTGTCCACGTCAGTGTCCAATCAAGTGGTCCAGCCAGATCCACTTCTGTAAATGGAGACGGCAGGGAGGAGGTGGTTGGAAGACACCTTAATGAATGCTCATCACACACAGTCTACAAATTCTGTTGAAACACTTTGCCGATTGATAATAAGAAAACTGTAAATATAGATGGATAACTCGCTGAAAGACTTTGAAAGAGCTATATCCCAATCGTAGGATTCTAGAGTGACACACTTTAACTTTGCTCAAATACAGAGGAAGATATAGAAAATTAAAGCACACAGGGAGCCCTTATGTTTTGGGGTAGAATGTTGATCTTTAAGCATTGTGCCCTCCTATGGGTACAGTCTACTGCTGGACAGAAGAAAGGGCAGTTTCCAGAGCACGTTGTGTTTCATTAGCTTTGACTACCTTTCTCCCTTCTCATATACTCACATTCACACCATCAGTTGTTTCAGTCCCCTTTGGTTTGTCTTCATTTTTCCCCTGTTGTCTTTGTCACTTCATACTGTAGCCCTCATCTTGTCACTTGATTGCTAAAGATTGACATTGGCCATCGGGTCTTTTTGCCTATAGTTATTTACCTCCTTTATTCCACCTTGCAAGTGCTACCAGAGGAATCTTCCTAAAACACCCCTAAATCACCGCAGAAACATTTAATTCACTTTGCTTTCTTACTTAATTATAATCTCCTTTGCTGATCTGTTGAAGTCCTTCGATAGTTTGGCCATTCTTACCCACACTTAGCTTCTACTCTTCTCTGGACTGAGCGCTCAGGTCTATTACTTTGGCCTCCTTACTGTCCTCCTCCAACTGTATTCACCCACTTACTCCCACTACTGTTTCACTTTTAGTTTTGTCCTGCTCAAGAATGCAGAATTTCATCCTTCCTGTTCACCTGTTGAAATTAAGATTATTATTCTAAGCCTGTCTAAAGTCTTACCCTCCTATGAGGTCTAGCTTATGCCTACTGTCCCTCTTGTTCAAAAAAAATTATTTTCTTTTTGAATTTGTTATATATTATGACTTTAAGAAAGATCAACCTTTTCTTTTATGCCTATGCACAGTTTGCAAATTTAGCATAACGAAATATGGAAAAGATATAATACTCTTCTATTCATTCATTATTTTAAACAAATATTTATTACATGCCTTCTACATGTCTGATCTTTTTCTAGACAATACAGATACAAAGAACAGGACAGATAAGAACATTTACTCTCACGGGGCTTAATTCTAGTGGGAGAAGGGAGATAGTATTTAGGGCAAGGTGAGAAACAACAGGAGATGTGGTAAGAGAGATAGACAGGGCCAGAGGGTGGAGAAATTTGGGAACTATGAGCTGGGGAAATAGCTTGAAGATTTGCCTTCCTCCTCCTCTACCTCTTTCTCCTCTCTCTTCTTGTGCTAAACAGTATGGGTTTTACTTTAAATGCAATGGAGGATCACTGACTTCTATGTAGAACAAGGATTATAGAAAGGCAAAAGGAGAAACAGAGAGAACATGCAGAAATCTAAGGATGAGGTGATGGTGTCTTGGGCCAGGGTCATGGTAATGGAGTTGGAGGGATTCTTTCATATGTTTATGTATGACCTCTCCTACTGCATTGAAAACCACCACAGACAGATGTCACATCTTAACCCGTGAAATATTCTGCA
The DNA here is from genome assembly GCA_963575035.1 of Avahi laniger. Lineage (NCBI taxonomy): Eukaryota > Metazoa > Chordata > Mammalia > Primates > Indriidae > Avahi > Avahi laniger. Next base: position 29,207 of record CAUYSK010007941.1, read on the forward strand.
AGTAAAAACATGTAGCAGATATTCCATATATCTGTTGACAAAGTGATTGGATTTAATTTTACCTCTGCTTTATTTAAAAAAAAAAAAATACTTGAGAGCTAGTAAGACTGGTGGTATATAATGACTGAATTGACTGTTCTTTTTGTTAAATGTTTCTCTTCATTATCATGATGGATACTCGCACAATTTATGTGTTCAATTTTCCAGGCAATGATACTCAGTCAAGACAGAGCCAAATTACTAAATTGTACCTTCCTAATGTTTTTAAATTTTTGGATATGTCCTCAATATGTCACAATATTTTAAGGATTTTTAATAAGAAAATCTCAAGACAAGGTAAGATAGTTGAACATTTTTTTCTTTCCACGAGTGTATTTCTTTTTTAGCCCAGTATGTTTGCTCATGTATATCTAAATACCATGGTAATGTTTCAAATAATTATTTAGTATCCAATGTATAGCTTTGAGTAGGATGTGCCAATGATTAAAAATCTATGTATGGAAATATAACTGCTGCTTACGAAGGCTGCTAAATCTCAAGACTGTGTTTGGATGTGTAATTCATTTTTCTTTTTATAACTGTGGCTTGACTATTTGAGGACTAACTATTCCCAAGTAACTTTTTTTAAAAAATTTAAATACTCACAAGGGAAAAACACCATATAAGTGAGTTGCCCCAAAGATACATGATTGCCTTCTTACAGATAAATTTATAATGGACAGAAAAGAATAGGACATCAGGTTTCCAGTGCAGAACTGTTTCAAAAAAATTATCATCCAGGTAGAAAAAATGAAACAATAAATACAAAAGCATTCTGAAGAATTTAAAAATTTGTATACCTATTTGGCATTCTTTTTATTTAATAATCCAGAACAGCTTCTTTATCCTTTATTTAGAACAGTTCCAAACTTTTGGAGTCTAAGAGATTCTTTGGGATGGTTGGCTAACAGTCAATATTCATTTCACCAACCTGAAAATCTTCTATTACCGTGGTTGAATTTATAGAACAAACTCTGTGGGAGGAGCCTCCTTCAACAATGTCTACTAATGTCATTGAAAAACTACATTTCTAAGCAAATGATTCACTGATAAAAATAATGCCAAGTCCTGAATCATGACCCCATTAGAATCAAATCACAGTTTCATAGAATTTTAGAGATGGACAGGATGTTAGAAACCATGTAGTTCAATTCCTTCATTTGTCACATAATAGTGAAAAGCAGGTGAGTTCCTGTGACAAAGAGAGAAGAATAGACAATGGAGGATGGATCCATGTACTGTATCTTCACAGCGAAAATAAGCACTGTTTACTGACTTGCCTGAACCCTTTTGTGGCAGGACTGAGATTCAAAATCCAATCTCTAAAGCTGAAGTCATTACTCTTTACCTACATGATGCTTATTTGAATATCTTAATTTTACTGTATTATTAAAGCCATTCCATTAACTAAGCTGTAGAAAATCAGATAAAAATGTTTCTGTGAATTTACTATGTTCCTGGAACTGTTCTAAGCACTCTATTAAATGTTCTAAGGTAACTATTACATTGTTTAATCATCACCATAACCCTAGTAGATATATACCATTGCATTTCCACTTTACAGATTAGAAAATGAAGCCCAGAGCAGTTTGACCATTCGTCAAAATCCCAGAGCTACTGCATGGTAGGATATGGATAAGAATCCACACAATATGGGGACTAAATACTTGCCACTTTATTTATGACTATCCAAGGTAGTTAACTTAAAATTATAACAAGGTTTAAAATATCACACAAATTATGTTCTTAAAAATAAGCGATATGTAAAGTCCTGGTAATGACTGCCTCTAGTTTTAGAACCATAATAATTTAACTTTCAGCATTAGCAATTCAGATATGTCATCAAAGAGGAAGTCTGGAGGATACTTTGCTAATTTGGGGAATATATTTCCTATTTCAAATAGTCATATAGAAGACTCTGCATCTGTGTTGATCTCGTCTATATTTGCAGATATCAACACAGTATTTGGAATATGATAGGAGTTCAGTAATATCCATTGAATGAATGAAGAATTTTTATGTGGGATGAACTACAAATAAATTCTATGGTTAAAATTGCTAAAGATTTTTATTAAGACAAATCTAGTGATCTGGAATGTTTCATGTAGCTTCCCCAAATATTACCAAATTCCTGAAGTATACATTACATAATAAGCTTAAGCATTATAGGCATTGCCAAACAAGTTTATGAATATTTTTATTGTTTTTCTGTAAGTACTATATGAATTAAGTTATACTTTTTAACTTTGAAACACCAGAAGTACTTATTATAAGATAATGACAGTTTTTAAAAATCAAATTTGGGCTATCATCATAAATATTTTTTTTTTCCTTAACAAATTAGTTTCTTACCTTTTTAATCAAGCAGATTTTGTAATGGAAGACCAGTTTAATCCACATATTTAGAAATATTTACCAAGCAAAATATAAACAAGATAATACTTTTTTTTCTTTGTTTTAGTGTTTGTTGAACTCTATAGCGTTAACATAGGGGACAAATGAATATATGCTTAATTTATTTATCAGGGTTTATTCTGTGTTGATCTTCCCAGATATTTAAAATTTCATAAATTCCCTACTCAGTAACTTTGGTAACATACATATTTAAATACCATAGAAAAATAATTGGCAAATAGATGCATTATAAGTAGAATTTTTGTGCTACAGGAAACTCAAAATATAAGAATATTTCAGGTATATTGTTTACCATCTCAAATAGCTATTTAAAAATAAAGCATAGTTTCAATAGATCTGATTTTTTTTCTCCAGATTGAATTCTAAACACCCGATTCACCACAATAGTTGAGGGAAATTTTGTATTTTTCCTTCATATATCTCAAATATTTGACTTCCCTCTATGTTCTAGGTGCTATTTTCCAGACAAGGTCTGCACCATCTGGCAATGCAGGGTGGTCTCCCAGTAAGTAACAGGAATTGTCTCTGCTTAGCTCACCCAGCTAGAGAAGAGTGGCCTGATGCACAGTGGTATGGTGTTCACTATAGCTGTGGGATGGTGGGGAATCTACTGGATGTTTTGAATAGTTAAAACATGTTATTTATTTATTGAGTAATATTGAAGTGTTTTATCTTCAGTAAGATGGTAATTATTTTAGATTCCCCAGCAACTGCTAAAGCCAAGTATGAATGATTCCTTTCATTGGGTGGGTGTGGAGCAGAGGACAGCCATTATTAGATGGATGACTTAAAGAGTCCTTTCGATCTGAGTCTGTGATTTTAGGTGTTTACAATTCAGTTGGGAAAATAACCCAAAAGAAAAGTTAACTATGAAGGCCGAATGGAATTAATTGCTCAATAAATGACATGAAGGAAGAGAAGAAACATGAAGTTTAAAGAAATTTATGTATAAAAAATTCATTATATCAGAATTTTAAAAAAATCTTATGAGTGAGAGCTTTATTTATAAGCTCTATAAATAAAGCTGCCTATATTTTTATACAAGATGATCTAATAAATTGAAATGCAATCTAATTTTTTTTAATCTATAAGCACTGCTGATCACTAATCAGTTTGATCCTGGTATAGTCTACTGAGATTAGTTGGACCAAACATTTGTTGGTTTCATTAAATATCTTGGGCAGATGGATTGATTGCAAGGTTATTAATTTTCCAATAATAGTTTTTTTTTTAAGATTTCTTTTCAGTATGAATTGACCTGCCTCTGTGATAGTATATTTTTAATCTCAATTATTTAGGATTATAGTCAGAGAATCAAGTTTTATTAGTTTTCAAAAGCTATTTTCAATGTTACTGCTTACTTCCTTTTATTGGTTATTGGCATTTTCTCCAATAATTTAAATTAATTTAATTCCCCACTCAATTAGTGTACGGTGCAAGTACCCAAAACTGAGAAAACGGTCTTGTTTTGATACTATCTTGGCCAGATCTGTAATGTACAAGTTACATTTTGGATAATACTGTCCTAAATCAAATAATAATAGTATAATTCTCACCTTTGGCTCCATCCATCCACTTTTGACTTTCCAAAATCCTGTCCATCAATCCTGCAGATTCTAATGGTCATGTCAGAGCTGGTCACTAGAAGTTCTTGGTTACCAAAAATCCCAGAAAGTAAGTGTAAACCTACCCTAGGAAGCAGCACATGGCAAAGTTGGGAAAATAATTCCACTGTGAAACCTAAAGGTTGAATTATAGTTGAAAACTAGGCATGTCTTGATTTAGCTGACTTGGGCATCAATGATGGCCAATGAATGTGGTAGACGGTTCCTGATAAATTCCGTTTACAAGGTCTCCTGCTGCATTGGTCTCCTGGGCTCTACACCAGAAGTGGTGGCACTGCCAGCATCCAGTATCTCCCATCTCGAAGAAAAGTTCTGGCACCAAACAGACAATTTCATCTATTATTCATCCACCCATCTCCCCTACTTTCCAACACTTATTTTTTTCTTTGTTTCTGTGTCCTTCTCACTCACTGAAATTGATTATTTTTGAGAGTTATTTTTGGTTTTTTTGGATTTTTTTGCTTGCTTATTTAGCTAGAAAAAAATTCAAGTGAATAAATACCAGAAAAATGCCTTGGACTCTCTGTGAACAGGAGTTGTAAGCATTTACAGGTGGATTTTTAGATGAGGTCATGACTCCAAGATTTACTCAGATGCATTGGATGATCAAAGAATGAGAGAGACTTCAGGATGATTGTAATATCAACTGTTTACCTTTTGTTTGTTTGTTTTGTTTTTAATAGAGCCTCTACCAGAAATTCATTCAGAATCCTTGCAAATGCTCTGGGTTGAAGGCCCCACTAGCCTCCACCTGATTGTTTTAGACAGTGTTTCCTTTTCCCATTATCAGAAAACATTTTTCTGGTCTCAAAGAAACACATGTAGTGTGGATTTTATTTTTTTTAAAAAAATTGACTTTCACAGCTATTTTCTTCTTGTTCCATGATCCAGGAAGGATTTCCCATGTTTCAGGGAAAGACCTGCCAGACAATGGTGGAAAAGTCAACCTAATATTCCTGGTGGCCCTTTCGAAGGGACCTTGGCACTGTGATAAGTGCATATTCCCTAGATGGCACCATTTGATCTTCCAGAAGTTTCTGCCCTTGGTATCACTGAGTTGTAACCCTACATAAATAAAAAAAAGGGCAAACATCTTTCTTCTGATCAGCAATAGTTCAATTTGCACAGGATTTTGGAGCTCATAAAAGATGTCCGCCAGTCAGTTCATCGCAATGTCTGCGTGCACTCCATTAGCTATGCTGTAAGGAATGCCACTTGCTCTTTGTGTGCTGTGAGGCAGAACAATAGGTCACTCTCCTCTGCAATAGCTGCCGATTCCTTCAAAGTTCAGTCAAAGCCCACATTTTTCCCCTTTGAATAATGTATGAGTTTGGTTCACCCATGTGCTGCTAATCTAGTACGAAGGAAGCTGCCAACGGCTTTCAGCCTTCTTGTCTGATGTCACTAAAAAAAAGACACATCAAACAGGAAGACCATGTGATCTGACTGTGTTTGGCAGAAGGTTGTGATGAAAAGGTAGGAGTGAGAGAAACCCAGAGGAGTACACATGGGCACACAAACAGACAGGAAAGCTGACCTTTGAGACAGCTTCTAATTCAATATTTCTCACTTCATGGTTTGTGCTAGACAGAAAGGTAAACCCTGCTCCTCGTGCACGGTAGTGGAAAGACATGGCCACTTGTGAAATTGAGTGCTCAGGCAGTGGCTGGCTCTCAGCCTTATTATTTCATGACAGTGAGTGTCCCATGAGGAGTCAACCTGTATTATTCACCTGCATATTATTCCTAGAACTGCCATCACAAATTAGTACAACCTGGGTGGCTTAACATAGCAGAAATTTATTCTCTCACAGTTCTGGAAGCTAGACATTCAAAATCAAGGTGTTGGCAGGTCCATGCTTCCTCTGAAACTTCTAGGGAAGACCCCTTCCTTGCCTCTTCCAGCTTCTGGTGGCCCTTGGTTTTCCTGGGCTTGTGGCAGCACAGCTCCAGTCCCTACATCCATCTTTCCATGGCCTTCTTCCCTGTGTGTCTTCACCTGCCTTCTCCTAAGGGCACCAGTAATTGGATGTAGGGCCCACTTGAATCCTGTGTGACTTTTTCTCAACTAATTACACTTATTTCTGAATAAGGTCCCATTCTGAGGTTCTGGGATGACATGTATTTTGGGGGGATATTATTCAAACCAGTGTGACCTGTAAGAGTAGAAAAGTGAGTCATAAGTTATAGATATCCATGTTAGTCTCTAGAAATGTCCAAGAAGCGCATTTAGTGCCTAACCATTCATAACAAGGATGGTGAGGATGCTTCTAAAGGTCATGTGCCATTTTCTCAGGCAGAAGGAGACATGTTTGCTCACCTGCTGTCCTCTGGATAATATCCAGGAGGCTTGATATCTATTATCAAACCCAAATCCTTCAAGGCCCTCCTCTGATACAACTTTTGCCTAAAGCTATTTTTCCCAGAGGATGTTATTTATTCTTTTAGCCCATCCTTTGAGGTAGAGTCTTATGTGTTTGGAATCTTTTGGGGTCCTCAGAGGTCCACGGTACCAGGATCTCTGGGTAGGAGGGAACCAGGCAGTGAAGAATCATAAAATCTCAAATATTTGAAGGGAATTCAGGGCCTGGTCATCCAATCCTTTATATAAAGTAGTACCTTAAATTAATTAGTTATCTCCTTAAGCAGGAATGCCCAAGTATAGAACCCAAGATATTTACCTAGTGGATTCTTTCTGAAAGGTGGAAAAGTATATCACAAGGGAGGTAGGAGAGCCCAAAACAAGCCTCACCTGTTTTACATCTTTGCCTCAAGCTATCCCTGAGGCTCAGTGACCTCTTTCCATTATCTAAATACTTGTGCACTTAGAAATCAAGGCGGGTGATGTGTTTAGCCTGTGTGTTGTATTTGTTCGATATCTCCCCTATGTGAATTTGTTAAGCCTTCTAAGAGTAGAGGAATGTGAGGAGGCAGAATAGAAGTGAAGACATTGTCTGTGACCTGGTTCCCAAGAACGTGCCAGCTCTCTTCTGCCCAGCTGACTGGCTTTGGAAAAGCAGGAACGGCATTCTCTAGATCAACCACCATAGATTTGAATGTTACAGCAAAATTTTCCTAACTTTACCATCTCTTTCTGTGCCTTTGTATACTTTTTTCACCAAAGGGTGCTCTTTCCTATTAGTTATAATGCTTTCAGTTGTGATTAGTAAAAGACTCAAAAAAAGCGGCCAATAAAACTGGGAGTTTATTACCTCATACCGCAAGAATTCTTCAGTCTGGGTAGTTTCCAAGGTTGATTAATTTAGTAGCTTAGTAACATCAAGGGCCCAGGATCTTTTTGTCTTTCTGCTCTAAGTTGGTTATGTTCCCCTTGTAGTCTCAAGACACCTGATGCCAATCTAGGTAGCACATGCAGATGTGAGACCAGGCCCAGCTGTGCACTCCCACAGGGCCCCAGGCTCAGAAGCGTGCCATGCTTGGGAGCTAGTGCTCTGTGGTCACTATGTTAAAATTCTTAGTAATTTGATTTTGAATTTGTGTTTTGTAAGTGAAGTATGATGAGACAAAGAAGCATATGCCAAGGGCTTGGAGCCTCAACTCAGGGAGCCTCAACTCCTAGCTCCTCACTGGCACAAGTCCTAGACCACCTGCTCCCAGCCACTGCTCAACAGCTCCTGCTACACCCCAGGTGTGGGCATAGGTGGGAGGGGTCAGGGTCCAGGTAATGTGTGCTCTGAGTTCTGAGTTGCAGGACAAGGCTCCAGGTGCCTACGAGGGTGCCCCACACCTAAAAAGCAAATAAAAACCACTGTGACAGGTAAAGAAAGAGAGACGGTTGAAGAAAGCTTTTATTTTGCTTTCTCAACAAGGGTCTTCATATTTGAAGTTCTCACTTGGCTCCACGAATTATGTAGCTGACCCTAATGCAGAGTTCCAGCAGAAGAAACAGACTTTACTGTGCTGTGCATTTCTTTTCTCTGTCAAAAAAGTCTTTTCCAGACACTCCTAGGAAATTCTAGTTCTGTATAGTCCAGAGTTAGAGCATACATCCATATCTAAGCCAATCACTGGCCAGCAAATTGAGACTAGGATCAACTGAGATTCATTTTGGGCTCAAGGATGGTCTGTATCTTTGGACCCATGACTGCTCCAAATATTAGAACAAAGTCAGGGTTCTGCAATAAAAGGAAAAATGGGGGAGGGATGGAGTGAGTAGAATTTAGGTAGAAAATTAGGATATCTGTCCCATTGTTCTCCCTCTGATTTATCTCCTTTTCCATCCCATCATATCAGCTGGAGAAGCCATGCAAATTCTCAGAAGTAAGCTATCCCAACACTTTCCCAGTTCTTTAAGCAGTGGAAACTTTTCTTCAAATGACATCACCCAGCAAACCTCGATATCAGAAGGCTTTAAGAAATCTAAAGGGTAGCTACTTTGGTTGAAACAGATGAGTGTTTTTGCTTGGATCCTAGCAAATTAGGAAACCATTATCCCTAAATGAAAGTCTATCAAACCAATTTAATGAGGTGTTGTTCTCTGAAAATCTTTCCGTGCTACTTAGATTCTTTCTTGAGACCTCAAATATCCTCGAAAATTGATGTTTCGTTAAGACATGTGTGCATTGCAAGTTTATTTCATTTTCTAACTCAAGTACAACTTTTTTCCTTTTTTAGAGCATCTAAAATAAACTAACCCATCAGGAAGAGATATTATAACAATTAACAATTTTCTAATTTAATTCTTGTTGTTACCTAGACTTTGCATCTCATCAAGACTTCTGATGTTTGACATTTACATTTAATTTCCAAGCCACCAGAGTTATAATAAAATTCGTAAGTGTTTGGGATTGGATGACTTGATCGACTAGCAGAATGTCACTGGGCAAGAAAATAAGTTGGAAATTGTTTTTGTTTTCTTTGCACATCAAACCCTCAGCTACTGGGTACGCAGATCTTACATCTTTCTTTAACCATTGTCCCAGAAGAGTTTCATGCCAACCGTTCAGTACTAATCATTCAAGTACACTCCCAAAGAGGTACAAATGAAACCAGCTGAGAATGTCAGAAGAGGAAATCCAAGCCTGACTGTGCACTTGGGCTTTACAGAAAACATTCGGCCACTTGGAAAGGCCTCAGCAGAATGTGTCCTGACCCTTTCACATTCTACCCACCACTTTAACGTGGTACGAGCTCACCTACCACAAAGCCTCTCCCCCAAAATACACATTATAATCCACAAAACTGCACTCCTGTGCCCACATAGTCAGAAACACAGAAAATTTCTTCTGCACAGGAATTCTGAAAATGAAGACCAGAGTCTGAGGTTTTCACCACAAAGACCCCACCAGGATTAACACAGCTGCCTGGGAAAGACAGGAGCTCAGTCAGGCAACACCCTTCACACAAGCTTAACTGAGCATTGCTAGTGGGAGGGGAGGAAACACCTAATGCTCTCGCATGCTGCAGCATCTTACCGGCCATTTATAGTTCTAAAACTCAGGCTGATATTCTACGATGCTGGTGTACAGAAGCTTGAGTATTTTCATGGTGTCTGCCAGGGTTTCTTTGCTTTGTTCTAATCTTAGTTCAATGGCACAACTAACTGAGGCCAGTTACTGAGAAAGAATGTTCAAAGAAGACTAGATAAGTAGTAGGCATAGGTCAATACCGGAAAACAAAGAAAATCCAAACCCTTAAAATACTCTATTGCTTGAGCAATATCTTTATTTTAAAGAAGAGCATGGTGGAAAACAAGAATCACATTTTATTGCAATTCATTTCTGCTGTTATATCAAAATACCACAGACTGAGTAATTTATAAAGAAAAGAGATTTATTTAGGTCACAGTTCCCGGAGGTTGGGAAGTTCAAGATCAAGAGGCTGTATCTTGTGAGGGACTTTTTGCTGTGTTAATGGCAGAAGGCATCAAGTGGCGAGCGTGCAGACTGAAAGAGGAAATTGGGCCAAGCACATTCTTTTGTCATGAGCCCATTCCCACTATAACTAACCCGCTTCCATGGTAATGGCATTAATCCACCTCTTAAAGGTGGATTACGTTTAAGATTCTCTTAAAGGTGCTACCTTTTAATGGCAATTAAACTTCACCTCTTAAAGGTCCTTCCTCTTAATGGCAATTGAATTTCAACATGAGTTCTGGAGGAGACATTCAAACCATAGCACACTTTGACCTGCTATTTCTAGACTATTGCAGGGCTATCAAGCTGGTTTCAGCATTTTGAATGGCATTTAAGTATGTTGGAGATACATGACTCATCTAAAATCATAGAATGACAACGTAAGAATAACACTTGTGAAAGTGCTTTGTAAACTGGGAAGATGATTTCCTTGTTATTTGGTCTAAATTCTTCATTTGCAGAGTCAAACTGAAACCCAAAGAGGTTGAGTGATATGACTTCCAGCCTCCTGGGTCTCAGTACAGTCACTACAAAACAGACAGAAACACACACATATCCAGAGCAGATTTTCTTGGGTTAGTTAACTTTACCAAATACATTGTTATCATATAATATTAGCGGTTACAATCTGTCTGGAAACCAATATCGTTAATTCTGGTAAGTCATGGGTGAGAGTTCCTAGAAATGGTCATTTTCCTGTGGCTTGGATTATTTAGATGTTTTTGGAACTCAGAGAGCTGTATAAATACAAAAAAGTATATTATTTGCCTTTTATGCCCAGTCAGCCTCTGCCTGAATTTTCTTCTAAGACAAAAGGGGCAATAGTAGTCACACATTGGTGATGAATTTGTGACCCAGAGCTTGGGGAAGCTTGTTACTATTTCCTTTTAAAGGAAATTTAATTAGCCTTGTGTTGTCAGCCTCCTGGGGCACTCTCAGCTATGCCAATGTTGTGGTCATCGCGGTGCCTGGCTGTCAGATGTGGGGTAACGAGTACAAGAGCAATGTCAGCTTGAGGAAAGAGGATGAGTCACAGAGAAACTAGAGCCCCGTGCTATTTCATTGTTTGCACTGAGGAGAGTGATAACAGGGAAGCAAGGAAAAATTTGTAATCAAGGAAAGGTCTACTTTGGGGGGAAACATCTCTGATTTTGTAATATCGGAATAATAATTAAATGAGGTGTGTAGATATGGCCCCTAATTTTGCTGCTTATGTGTTATAAACCTGGTATACACTGAATATAAGCATCTTTCTAACCTGCTATTTCTTGGCCATAATGTTTAATCTTATCAGTCCTCCAGGCCATGGGATTTTATTGCCTAGGGATTAACACATTTTTTTTGGTAAAGGGCCAGATAGTAAATATTTTGGGCTTCGTGGACCATATGGTCTCTGTTGGCACTACTCAACATAGCCACCATAGTGTGAAAGCAGTCATGGACAATTTGTAAACAAATGGGCATTTCTCTGTTCTAATAAAACTTTATTTACAAAAACCAGAAGTTGGCTGGATTGTCCCCATGGGGCCATAGTTTGCTGATCTCTGCTCTAATAGTTCTAAAGTTTCTGGGCTCCCTATAAAGAGTGAGGGCAGTGCTTAAGGGCTTCAGGAAGATTTTAGCCTCAAACAGAGCCATGTCGGGGTGGAAGAAGAAGGCGGGGTTCCACGTGAATCCTAGCCATCTTCAGGAGTCTGGGGAGGGGAAAATGTGTAGTCACATTAATGGTCCACTGAGGCTCCCCTAGAGATTCAAAATCCTCTGTGTGAGAGAATTGGTTGAACTGATCCTCTCACCATGGTCTGCATGTTCTTTTCACTAAAAATGGTGGAAATTAGTTGAAGGGAGTTTCCTCTACTACCTCCATCCCACCGCCATCTTAAAAAAAACTGAGCCTCACTTGACATGGTTGTAGATGCCAAAGAACTTATATTTTGAGTTTATACCTCACTGGGTGGTTAAACATGGTTTTGGTCAGTGCAGTGTAACTTGCAGGCATAGAGACATATGGCTTGAGCGCGTGCTGTGTGTGTGTGTGTGTGTGTGTGTGTGTGTGTGTGTGTGTATAACAGAAAACAATACCATCTGACGAACGGTAGGCTTGGTGCCAGATGCCAATCTGACTGAGGCAGGCACACAAGGGAACAAAGCTAACCTCAGCCTCCACTTCCTCCTCCCCCAAGAATCTATTAAAAGACTGAAAAGGGCTGTTTAGCATCAGGGAGTGGGACATGATGCTAAAGTGCACATTCTCCAGTGTCAGAAGTGGCAGCAGCTGCAGCCAAGTTTCAATGACAATTACTCACTGCAGCCCTGCCCCAGCACATCCCAGAACTCAGAGGAGGAAACTCTGTAGGACTTCCAGGATGTGCGGGTTGGGGCAGGAAGTGCAACAAAGCACACATTATAGAGCCATTTGCAACAGCTGCGGGAGTGAAAGTTTCTCGTGACACTCCAGTGACAGAGGGAGAGCTCCAGTCCATTGATGGAAAACTTCTCCACTTTTCCTCTTAAATAAAACTTAGGAAAAATAAATAAATAAGATGACAGAGAAGCAGCCTTTGATCTGTGTGCTACAGGAGTGGCAAAAATCCCAGGAACTACAAAGTTTGCTAGTTCTTCCAAATGTTTGCTATGTAAACACGAAGTGAATTGTTTACCAAATGAATAGTATTTTACATCAAATATGTATTACAGAATCTTTCAAACATATAAGAATGTGTTAAAATAACAAAAACCTGTGTAAATCTTTGTGTACTAACACCTCTGCCATACTTGTGTCATTTTTTAAAGAAATCAAGTATTAAGGAAATAAAATATTAGACGCAATTGAAGACCCTGTGTATTACTCTTCTCTCATTTCTCTTGTTATGTTCTTAGAGGTGACTTTCTGAAATTGGTGTGTGTTTTTTCCAAGAATATTTTATGCTCTTATAAAGTATACATGTATATACACACTCCATAACACATATATATGCAATATGCATGAATAATATATAGACTTATTTTGCATGTTTTCAATTTTTATACAAATAGTGTTATACTAATTTTTGGTGCCTTTTGTTCTACAGAAGTTTTAAACTTTAATGTAGGAAAATTTGACAGTATTTTCCTTTGTGGTTTGTGCATTTTTATCTTTTTTAAAGACTCCTCCCCTATCCTAAAGTCATATAGTATTTTTCTATAAAAATTTTCCTGTTCATGTTTAATTAAGTCTTCCCATCTCCAAGCACTGACTTCCTTAGATCTACATTAGTGAGGTTTATTTTATTTTATGGTGACTATCTGTCCTATGGCCATCTATTGAATTGTCCTCCATTTCCCCACTGAAATGGCTGCCTTCATACACTTGCAATCCTTGCTTTTGTATCCTTTACTTGAGAAGGGGCTGAGAGCAGCATCTAGCACCTCACCATGAGGGACCCTGGTGGCCCCGAAAGGTGGCTCCTATGCTACCCGATACAGCAGCAGAGAGAAACTCAAAATCTCTCCTTGTGCATTTATGACTTGTAATAACCAAACTTCAGAGAGAATTTTTTGACTCAAGACCTATTTAAAATTGTAAGTGAATTAGTCATGCCAAGCTCACATGCTACTGTCGTGCACTCCAGCCTTCAGAAGATCAGAATGAATCATAGCCAAGGTATAGTGTGTGCCCAGCAGTTCTCCACAGACTAGAGCCAAGCATCAAACTTCATATATTCCAGGTTTGAGCAATGTAATTAGTTGACCAGTAATAAACACACTTTGTCACTTAGGGGTGTTTTGCTCTGTTTCCTGAAAACTGTGAGACATGTGCATTATAAAGCTCATACATTATTAAAAGAGTTTGTTTTCTTTAAAAAATAGCTTGGCAGAATAATATTGGAATTTAACCAATTCTCTGGACTTTAAAATGGCACAGATCCAGACTGAGATACAGAAAAATAAAATAAAATAGCAATCCTCAGCTATTTTAATTAACAATCACAACAGTAAATCAGCTATTTGAAAAAAAACTTCACAAATAACCTTATGGTAGAGATTTCTGATAATGGAAATACCATGGAAATGCCAACAGATGAAAAGAAAAAAGAATCTAACTTTTACAGGACAGTTAGTATAAATCAGTCACCACAGAGAGCCCTTTTACCTATACTGTGTCATTTAAAAGCTTACCACATTATTAAAATTCTCACTTTAAGGATGAGAAGCTGCAGTTTTAAAAAAACTTGATAAACTTGTCAAGAGTACAGAACAGGTAAGGAGTGGGCCAGAGAGATTCAAACTCAGATCTGCATTGCCAATGTCTTTGCTCATCTATTTTCCAGCGTGGCTTCTGGTTCTTGCATTTGGATGTGTTGCTCAAAGAAGAATCATTCAAAGGGCCACATTAATTTCAGGACCAGGAATCAAAGAGAAGCTCAGGAATACAAATGTTTGGCCTCTCCTAGGCTGTCCCAAATCTGCTTTGGAGTAGAACCAACCTGTGACTGACCCCACAACCACGCAGCCTCTGACAGCCAAGCAGTCTTCATCCAGAACTGCCCCATCCCATCATCGGGCCATCTCTATGCCAGGTCAATGGGATTTCACCCTGTGTTACAAGCCCCACGATCTCTCTAAAATCTCTATGACAAGACGTTTCTTGGGATGCAGGATGTTTGGGTTTTAGAAAGGTAATATGCTGCATTAGCAATTACTGCAGAATACCTCCTACAGGTGTGAGGCAGCAACTCATAACCTTGTAATTACATTGATATTTCGGCTGTGGAATAAATGAATATTCACACTAAACAAGAAAAAAACAAGATAATAAACAGACCTGTCAGTTCAGATAAGATATTACTGCTAAATAAGTTAGAAATACTTTCGGTTTTAGAGCTTTGGTGATTTCAGAATTGCAAATAGTGAGTCGTGTATCTGTTTTGTTATAACTGCTTGCTTCTGGGAAATGATAGCTTTTCTTTGGAGAGGAATAAAAAAGTCAGCAGACAGGAACTCTGAATAATACTTTGCTGTTGACAAAACTATTCTCACACATATTTCACCCTCAGAGCAACAATGCGAGAGACTTTTATTCCATTTTATTCATAGAGCTGAACAAGCTGAGAAACTTGCAGAGGGTCACACAGCCAGGAAACAGCAGGACTGGAAACATTTGTATACTCTGTCACCTACGGAGGATTTGGTACTAGGTCCTATTTCCAATTAAAATCCTTCCTATTGTGGAGACTTGCAAGCCACTAAACCTCGCCGAGGTTTGGTTTCCTTGTCTATAACCTGAGGATAATTATGTTTTCTGCCTAGTTCAAAATATTGTAGTAGGAAACAGATTATATTGTTCCATGTAAATAAAAGATATTATTATTACTATACACCTGCATCTGTTTGGCTCAAAGCCTGCACAGGGCCTCATCAGGGCAGAGAGCGCTGTCAGTATTTCCTGGTGAGCCCGTCAGAACTCCTTGCAGGATGGCCAGAGGGGATCGACCTGTCCTCTCCCCCTGAGCTACGCACATAGCCACAGCTGCAAAGTCCTCATTTTTATAAACTTTCAGTTGATCTCTGAGCACATTCCATTCCCGTGATGTACAAATTTTAAAGGACATTTGCCTCCAAGCATACTGGAAGAAAAAAATGGAACATCTTTTTCAGTGTTTGGACGTCAGAATATATAACTCGGGTAATAAAAATGTATCACATCACTTGTTTTATTATTCATTTCCATGTAATATGGAGATATATATTATTTAGAAGGAAATTATCTCACTTTTCTTTGCAGTTTTTTCAGGATCTCACTAGAAAGCAGCAAAGCCAAAATCTGCTTCAAAAACTCTTGAAAAGTGTGTCCAGAAAAATAAAGGATGTTAGTAAGTGAGGGATTCAGATAAAATGCAGATCAAACCAGTTCCTGCCCATGTATTTTGCAGGTTTCTGCTTGTACTATAGCATCAAAGGACAAGTTGAGCATGGCCCTGTTCTCTCAACATTGGCACAATGGAAATATTATAGTACATTTGTCATTTACTTCCTTCTAGCTTTACACATACAAGCACATCAAATTCCATAGAAGTAAATGTATATATTTCATCTGTGTATAAGTATCTATTGTACATATATGTATACACATATACATACATGTGTATGCATACACGGTCTATGAATAATTATTTATCTTACTAACTACTTCATGTGAATTAGCTACTCTATGAGGTACTGGGAATAAAACAAAACAAAACAAATATAACCTAGTCCCTAACCTCTAGCAGAAGGACATTCATGGGAATGAATAATTTGATTAGTGCAGTATAAGCAAGTTATCACAGTTTTCTTGAGGGTTCAAGAAGATTGTACAGGACAGTGTATATACCTCTTCAACTAGATATAAATATCCTAGAATCAAGGAATACAGAGACACTACCATGTATTTTTTAGCCAATAGAATATTATTTTGTATATAGTATATGCTTAATTCATATTTTATTGACTAATATTGATTCTTTTCAGTACTCTGAAAGGCATTATTCTGGAGAAGTGACCAAACTTTGCATTTAAAAGTCATACTTGCTAGAGTGACTTCTACATATGATGTACCCAAATTAATGCTTTATTTTCCCAGACTGTGCAGACATTACTCTGTGTTTTCATTTATTTATAAGGTCTTAAATTAAAAAAAAAAAGCAGTTAGAATTGGATCACACATACTGGCAAAGAAAAAAGAAAGAAAAATTAAATGAGTTAAAAATATATATGGTTTCAAAATGATTTGGTCATTTTTTTGCTAGCACTCTGACTTTTCAAGCTAGTCTTTTTGTCTTTAAAGTCGAAGTTATTAAGTCATTTCTCTATTGCTCCTTGGAAACTCTCGTAGGAGATAAGATGGAAACAGAGGTTGAAATTCTTAAAACATGCGATTGGGGATTATCTACAGGTTTTGAACCTTGGGTAACTGACGTTGGCACTGATGGCTGAGACGAAAGAGGCTGAGAAGGTATGCTGGGTGGTATAAAAGAGAGAGAAGTTCTTCTCTAATGTGTTAAAATAGTGGCCTAGGCTTCTCATAGCATTATTTGTTGTTAGGGTTGTGTTTAAGTACAGAGACTGAGTTGTCATGATTAATTTCTATTTATGAGGCATTCCAAAGATATTGTAGAGTAAAAATAATAACCAACATTGTTATTTTCAGGTATGTGAGCTATAAAGCTGACACTTCAGCCCTCTGGCCATTTTTCAAGACATTACCTAATCCATTACCTCATAGTGATGACTTGAGGGAAACATTTTCAAAAGCACAATCATAAAGTGTTTCGATAAAGCCCACCCTAGGTCTTGTAGCACAATCTAGACATGAATACCTGCTAAAAGGACTTAAGGGGCACCAGCTATCTCTGTCCACTCACAGTAGTATCATTTATGTCCATCGAGATTCTCTGCTTTATTTTGGGACAGAAATCCTGGCAGGTAGGCTATGTGACATAAATTGTAGCTAATTCTGCCCCAGGGAGAAAAGAGCATATGAGTAGCTGTGACAGACAAAATTGTCTCGCTCTTCATCTTTATGCAATGGGAAAAAAATTATCAGCCAATAAAGCCTTGCCTTTGCAATTCTGCCTCTCAGGGGTCTCGTCCTTAGGAAGGGGCACGGTTGGCATGTGTGGGCACAGAATGGGGACAGTGGCCTACCGAGATCCCACTAGGAACCTGCAAAAGGCTGCACTGCTGACACGTCTGCCAGAACCAGATATAAAAGACCGAGGGGTGGCTAAGGAACTGTAACTGGCAAGGGCTGGGGGGCTCTTTCTTCATTTGTACTCAGAGAGTAAAAACTGTGTCTCCCTCATACCCAGGGCATCTGCAAGAAAAGTCTCAATCAGCTCAATTATCTTCTTTTTACCTGTATCCTACACTGCTGCCCTTTCCATTTCCAATCCAGAGTTCCTGAAAGGTCATCTGAGATGGTGGTTCTTGATTCTGGCTGTGCATTATATCACTTGGGGAGCCTTAAAAAGAATGCCAACCCCTGGACCTCACTGCTTAGCACTTCTAGTTTAGGTGGCTTGGGCACTGGCATGTTTAAAAAATCCACCAGTTAATTATAATGTTTACCTAAAATTAACAGCCATTGACCTAAGGAGTTAGAGTGTTTTTTTTTTTTTATAGGTAATGAGTAGCTAGTAATGTTTCTGCGTAGGGGAGTATGTGACAAAGATAAATCTGGTGATCTTGTGCAGGATACATTGGAGAAGGGAGAAAATGTAGGTGGAAACCACGGACTCATCAATTCCATCAACATCCAAAGTAGCCTCATTTATGGTGGCTGGGGTGTCACCACAGGTGAAATGACTCCACTCAAAATCTTTGTTTACACCATGTTAAGTATTTTGCTTAATTGTCATTTTACAATGTCTTCTGTGGTAAAAGATAAAACACTCCCAGAAAGCATTTATATTGAGAAAGGTTTGTAATAGAGAGTGATTTGCAGTGATTGCTCAGAACAAGCACCTTACTTATCTATGAATTTTTGGATTAACTTTCTTTAAAACTAAGGACAGATGTAGATACCCTCAAACCTATTCTCCCCTGTTTATCTTAAGTGAAATTCTCCCTCAGATAGTTTGCCTGGAGGCCAATGAAGCTTGATTCAACCAGTTTGGATATGCAGGATTGTGGAGAATAATGCCATCCATTTACTTCAGAACAGAGGTGTGCAAAGGTAATCTGATCAGAAAATTTTAAAAAACTGGAAGAAGATAGTTATAGAGCATACTTCTGCTACATACATGGAAATACGTTTACATGTTCATATTGCTCTCTTCTGCAAAATGGAAGAAGTCAGAGAGAAATGAGTGATTCCAACTTGTCACAAAAATGCTAGGAAGCTATAACGATTCATTCAATTATTAATCCATTCTTGTGACTAAATAAGAAATTTCTTACTGAGGTAAAATTCAAACAACATAAAATTAATCATTTAAAAGGGAAAAATTGTTATTTGATGCATTCACAGTATTGTACACCTCTACCTGATTTCAAAACATTTCCATCACCTCAAATATTAATTTATTATTAAATTATTAATTCGTCACCCTTTATACAATCCCCATTGTGCCAACTACAATAAACTGTATAAAGAAAAATAAAACATAATTTATGTTCTTAAGTTGAGAAGCAAATGTTTTTAGTAGGGAGTTCACCATTTTACTATGAAAACACAAGACAATATGCGATAAATTCTACTTAACAAAATGACATCACCTAAGGAGGAGCTGACTTCTGATTTGTGGATGCCAGTGGTTTGGTGTGAAAAGTTTCATAAAGGGCGCAGCATTTGAGATAGGCTTCAAAGGGTGGGTAGAAGAACAGGCAGGAGGAGGCAGGATGCTCTCGGGAGAAGGCATGCTATGAACCAAGGGAAAGAAGAAGGGGCATGAGAAATGCACAGGGCATGGTGCCTGGCTTCCTCTGGGCAGGGTAGGTGGAGTGGTAGAAGTTCACATTGGAAAAGCAGATTGAGCCAATATCACGGAGATCTTTCAATAACTGACCAAGAAATTTGGAATCTATTTGGTAAGCCAAAGCAGATACTGAATATTTTTTAAGCAAGAAGAAATACA
Source organism: Avahi laniger (assembly GCA_963575035.1). NCBI lineage: Eukaryota > Metazoa > Chordata > Mammalia > Primates > Indriidae > Avahi > Avahi laniger. The sequence goes on from CAUYSK010007941.1 coordinate 48,757, forward strand.
GACAATGGAGTATTTTAGGAAGATAGATCTGATGACTTGAGTATAGGATAGATTAAAAGGAGAGAAATTAAACCCCTTGGGTAATTCTAGCAATGCAGAGGGGACTGATCTGCCAATGTGTAAATTAGAAAAAAGTCTCAACAGAGGCTTCCAAGCCCCCAAAAGATGGAGGCTATGAAGAAGGAGGGTTTGAGGGTTTAAGGTGCCTCAGCCACGCCTTTCTGTTTCTATACGGGCTATTTCCTCGTAGAGACACTGTCTAAATAATAGGCCAGTTTTACTGGTAAATCACAGAGCCAGCCTCACAGGAAAATCATAGCCTGGAAGTTAAAAGTCATCCTTCAATATGGCTCCATAAGGGTCATGGGTCTCTACTGAGCAGGACCTGCTTGACCTTTAGGCATGTCACATTTAGTGGCAATGATTATTCTTACAAGCAAGTAAGGAATTGAAGTCTACTTTTCTTTTTAGCAGAAGATACTATTCAAATGTGCAAATGATCTTCTGTACAAGGTATGTAGATTTGCTCCACTGCTCATATTATTCTCACTCAACAATTTACTAAGTGCTACTGTGTATTAAGCCCTATCTCAGACTCTCACTCCTAAGGGCTCTCACGATAAGGAGAGAATACCAAGTCTGCTTTCAACGTCTCCCCAACCCACAGATGACAGGTACCTGGCACAGGTGCCTCCGCTCCCGGCTCCTGGTCCATGTGGTCATGGCACGTCTACCCATTTGGCCTGGTCACAGCTCAGTCCTCCTCCGCTCAGAACCGCAGGCAGTCTCCATGTACACGGCCTCAAGGGAGCCTGCGAGCTATTGTTTCCCATACCTTATTTGCATGCTGCCTTGAAACATGTACTTTCTTCTTCCCAGTGTTAAAATGCCTGTTCCAGAGCAATATCATTCATTCAAAATTTACACTGTCATTCACTTTTAAATTTCTTCCTTGTTTAGGCCTCTTTCAAGCAAGGAAACTTGCAGTGTAAAAGATTGGGGTATTCAGTCCTCTCTTTTGATAATCCTACCACATACCCAAAGTTTATCTCATACTTTCTAGGTTTGGTTTAATGTGTAAAATCTGAAAAGATCTTATGTGACTGGAAAAGCAATAACCTGCCATCGGAGGCCTCTGGATGCAATCATACCCAAAGATGAGTTCCACCTGGGTATTTTTATGACTTCTTTTCCCACTGCTTTGAGCAGTTCTTCCCTCTGCTTAGGGATTCGCACCCCTGCAGAGTTCCTCTCAAAGACATCCATTTCATGAGTTGGCATCTAGACCATGAGGAAAATTTTTCTCTTTGCCCTTGCAAACTGTGAAAGTACAGGCTTGTTGCAGCTCAGACCTGGCTCTTCCTTTTGCTCACAAGCAGGAGAAACTCCAGACACAGCCTCACGCATTGATACTCTTTCGGAGATGAGTCAGATTCCTGTCCTTGCATCTTCTAGTTGTTCATAAATCAAGTTCTCTCAGGGCTCCTCTTGGAGCCATCTCTCCCTTGGATTGAGGCGAGCACCCTCATGGCCTCCATGAGTGGAAAGAGATGGATGTCCAACCCATGAACCACTCTCCTTTCAAAGAAATCTTATTATCAACCTCTTTAGCCCCCAAACAAGTTACTGTCCATTATCTTCAATAGCCTGGGGGTAGATAATAGACCAGCTTTGGCAGAGTAAGTATCACAATCTCCAAGTGAGTCCCACATAGGTGATCTAGCATCTGCTTTAGGCTGTGGGAAGAGCTATTGCATTTTTCTCTTTGAAAAATCCAAGACAATAGGAAAAGTCAAATGTAATGTACAATTACATGTTTAATTTTTTATAAATTAAAAATCACACAAAATTTATAAATTACATGTCTACAATCTCTTATATGAAATTCTTTGTGTCAGAGATGTATCAGAACTCACTGATTTTGAGATTTTGGAAAGGTAATATGGTTCATGTATCATAGAGTATGTTACAGCCCCCAGTCGGGTCTGGGGCAGCACCTCCCAATAAAATTCAGAAAAAGGTGCATATTATATATTCACCCAACATGGGATAAATAAAGATGATAACTGGCCCTTCTAAGCTCTGGTCTAGTTCGGCCACCAAATGATTTGTTGCCTAAATGAAATTAGTAGCAGTAGGTGGCATGCTCTGTTTTCTCCTTTCCTTCTACCCTCCAGCCTTGCACTGACGACTCCCACGGGCCATCAGCCAGCAGGCAAGAAAGCTGGGAGCACAGTGCATGCAGTGAATGTCCCTGGCATGTGGAGCAGAGGAGGGAAGGGCCAGAAATGGATGTGAGACAAGCAAGGGACTGGCACACTTACCTTTGTCACTCAGCACCCCCCTTCAGAAGTCCCTGATTTTATTACCCATCTTTCTCTCCTTTTTAGCACTGACATGTTTCTCAGCTAATTCTGAATTGAACCAGCATTGAGTTGAAAACCAGATCATCTGGGCTCTGATTAGAAGTTTGCCCTTATCCCTTAGTATATCTAGAGTTCCCAAAATGTGAAAGAGCTTTTGGGAAATACATACAATAATTTTATATTATAAGAAAAGCCAAGGAGTTGAATCTATGCAATTCAAGTATAACTGTCTTTCTAAAGGTTTGACTTGAAGATTCAGGGTGAACAAGAATAAAGGATATATACTAAGTAATAACTGGTAATTTAAAGATTACAGAAGTATAAATATCAAGACCTATCTAAGCATTTGTTTCTTTTAAGTCTTCTTTACATGACAAGTACAAAATAATGACTAACAAATGCATATACATATTTCATCTTTCCATTAAGGAAGAGATCATGTTGATTCTTGGGCATCTGTTGTTCCAATTTGGTGTGAAGGACAGATACAGAACTAACAGCTGAAGGGGCTCAACTGATTTCCATTAGAAGGGACATATCATTTTGTCTAAAGAGTAATTGCTCTTCTTGGTCCTGAGTGCAAATGTGTGAGAGAGAATGGTGGGAAAGGAGAGAGAGGAGAGCTGGAGACAGAAAGGGTCAACATAGGCTCAATGGGGGAGACAAAATTTAAATATGTGTGGAGACAGCTACTTAGGACAGTGATTCTGCTGTGTGAACTCTTGGAAGAAAGGAGGAGAGAGAATTTTTAGGAAGTTTTGCTATGTGTTGCGAATAGCAGACCTCTTTGCTGCCTCTTCATAGATGTCATTATGTTTTAAATTGTTTTTCAATACCTTTTTGGATGTCAGGTGGGTGTTTCTTTTATGTAGGACACATGCTGAGGGAGGTCACAGAGAGGCCCAGTTTTATTAGGGTTATATTTTTATAGCATCTTTTTAAAGTGCTCTTTAGTGCTGCTGTTTAACTTTATTAAAGAATTCTTCTTTTGAGTTTTAAATGATGAGTAAAAGGGCTGTTAATCTTTTTCTCCGTTAACCCAGGCTCTGTTGGAATCCTGGCAATTCCAACATGTAGACAGAATTAAAGCAAACTACCTAAGAAGTAAAAAGGCAGCCTTTGGGCAATGAACTTGGAAACCCAAAGCTACAATATTACAGTGTAAAATAGCCCAACAAAAATGCATTTTTTTTTCTGGTTTGGGAGCATTCTGTGATCTGAACTTGGAAACAGACACTCAGGTTTTATAGGCCATTCCCAGAAACAAATTTCAGTAAAATTTCTTCATTTTGTATGATGAAGTGTGTGAACAACTCCAGCACTGACGTAATCAATTTCACATGCCCTCCCCTTCGGGACTGTTCGGTCCCAGCCCCAGGTCCCATCGCAAGGGCTTTGCACCTGGGCCATCTCTGCAACATTCACCATGCTGTGTCTTTGCTCTGCGTGAATATGTAGCACACCCTTTCCTTTTTCAGCAATTTCAAAACCTGGATGTTAGTTTTCCATCCTCTTTCCAATTCTCTTTGTTTACAGGAAACCACTTCTGGTTATTTTCTAGACTTTAACTACTGGCAAAAGTGCTGACTGGCTCTTTAGGCCAAGTTGAACAACTGCCTGTGTTTACCTCTGTCCCTTCTTGGGAGCACCCAGCACTAGACTGGATTCTGGCATGTGGCAGACTTCCTTCTCTTTGGCAAGGTCCCTACTGTAAAACAATACAACTGCCAACATTTGTGCTGAGGTAACTATCAACACTTCTCCCACAGGCATGAGGATGAGAGTGTGGTAGAGATTTCTTTCTGCTGGGATTTACCTCCCCAGTATATGTAAGACTTATTTCTTTGTCTGAAAACAGTTTGAAGTATCTCTATCATAGCTTTCATTGTCTTGAACCAGGGCTGTGTCCTGGAGTGATTTATCAGCCTCTGCCTTGTTCTTTTCATTGTCTATGCTTGAGACCCTGGCATCACAGCTGCCCTTCTTGCCATCACCACACTTTTATACAATGTGGTTCTGAATGTGCTCCTAAAACATCTTTTAGGAGGATGTATATTCGTGTGTATTTCTGTTAATGATTTAACAAACATCTGATATGGTTGACAAGTAAGTACTAATTAAAAAGTATTTGTCATCTACCAACAAGGCATATTATTTAAAGACAAAATGTTGTTCTTGGATGAACTATGTAGAATTTTAATAATTCTTCACTTTTCCGTTGTCAGTTATAGAGAACCGTGCAATTTAGTAAGCCTCCATGTTTACAAGTTTGAACACTGAATTTCAAGAGATAGTAGTGCAGAATGAAATGTACATGTACTCCAGACCAGACAAACTTGGCTTTAAATCCTGGTTCTACCATTTAATAGCTCTCAGGGCCTCATCTCTTCATTTATAAAATGGGAATAATATTTATTGTACAAGATTATAGTTAAGACATAGCCATATATAAAACATGCTTGGAAAATAGTAAGTATCCCGAAAATGGTAGCCACTTTTACTTTGTTATTGATTTTCCTGAGAATGCCTTCAGTCTGCCTCACTCATTACCAATATAATTAATGATTAATATCAAATTTCATAAATCACATTTGGTTTTAATGAAACAATACATATGTCCCTCTTGAAAGTGAGTTTAAAAAAATAAATAGAACTCTACAGAATGACTGATAGCCCCTTGGGGGAGAAAAGCACTCGGCAGACTGAGGATTTGTAGATAATCCACAGAAATTTTTTTCTTGGAGCAAATCATCTATGCCTACTTTTTCATTAAATGCCAGGACAAATGCCTTAATATGTCTAGAGTCTATATTTCCAAGGGTCCATTTCTGCAACTGGATTCATCTCCTAGAAAACCAACCCAGCTCTGGGCTATGATAGGCCTAAAGGAACATTCCATTATCTAACTCAATTCTCAAAAGTTTTCCAAGATACACTGTGAATGAGATTTAAAGAATTTGTTTATTGTGAAGAAAAGGATTATTTCTCTGGAAGCATAGTTCTTCTTGCCTCTAAGATTAAAAATTAAAACAGAAAAAATGTAAATGAGATAAGGGTCTTTGAATTTGACAATGAAGGAAATCCTTGGAGAATATTATACTTTTAGGAATTCCCATAGGGCAAATGGCTTCATATCAACATTGGTCTGATTCCAGTGGACCAGAGAAAACATTTTCAAACAAAGATTTCTATAAAAATAATAGCAGAAAATTAAGTTGTTTGAGTCATAATTAAGATATCTGTGAACAGTTCAATCTTCTGGCAATTCTGTTATTTAATAGATTTGCATCTTACAATTAAATCCAAGTATGTATAAAAAGTTGCCATGTGCATAAAAAAACAAGTTTAGCTGTTTATCAAAAAATATTTTGTGTGTTTAAAATAAATCTTTTAAACTGACCACTCTTTCAATGCTTTATTATGCATAGTATATGCATATGCTACAATAGAGCATTATTTTAATTAATTCATCATTTTTATATCCAAGATCATTTGTTATTATCTCAGTTTCTTCCCCATCCTCTCCAAGTACTTTAAACAACTTCACTAACATTTTAATGACAAGTCATATTTAAGTCCCTTGACATGTATCTTCTACTATGAACTGCAGCCTGGTATCTTCAAATGATCTGAGCTTTGCTACTGTGAGATTTCTAATGCAGAGTGGAAATTCTTTCAATTAACAGAATTAATTTTCAGACTAAAACCATTTTGTAGACTTCCTGAGGCAAAACAAAAGGTAGAGTCACCATTGGTTAGCTAAAGGGAAAGAGATTGCTTAAGAAATGTGCCGAAATCAGGGAGAGACTGGGCCATGGGCTCCTGAGAAGAGCCCAGCTATGTCAAGGATCATCAACTTTGACATTTACTGCCTATTTTCTCCAGAAGGTGGTGCTTGTCAGTCACTCCTGGATGGCTGTGAGACAGTACTAGATCTTAATTCTTCATATATTTGGATTCTCTAAGACTCTGCCCTCACTAAAAGAAGCCAAGGAATGCAGAAGCAATACTGGACTGACAATACAGCATAATGTTTTAGCATATCCACAACTCCCACGTAATATGCACCAGAAGAGCGTGTACTGAAGGAATGGTTGGGGATATATGAATTTGTCAGCATGATGAAAGAAAAAATTTCACAGAATCATAAAATTTTCAGCTGAACAAGACTTTAAAGGTCATCTGTCCTAAGAGTTCTTAACAAACCCCTAGGAGGTATGTGGATTATTTTTAGGAAGTCTGTAAACACCCTGAAGTTGTTTGCAAATTTCATGAGTGCATTTATCCATAAGGAGAGTTCGTAGTTTTCATTATATTCCCAAAGGTGCCCCAACATAAATAAGATTAAGTAAGGCTCATTGTATACAGGAGGAAACAGAGTCATGCATGGTTATGCAACTTGCTCATGTCTCTTTCAGATAACAGTGGCAGAGCTAGAGACGGAACCCTATTTTCCTGAGGGATGTTGCAACTACACAAAATTCCACCAAAATGTCTTCATTTTTAAGGATTAGAAGTGTTTACAAGGTACTCTGCTATATTTGTTTCTGAATCACATCCAAATAACTGTAAGTTTGGCTAAATATTCAAAGCTATTAGCATTATGTTAATCATTTAGAAAATGCTTATTTGACCAAATGTTTCCGTTTTGATTGATTATGTTGGCATTATCCAGACATAGTCCAAATAGCAGCACACTCCCATGACCATGATCTTGTAAATATTCTGGCATCTCCCCCATTACCAATAAAACGATTCAACACAAGTATGCAGCATAAAAGAGAGAAAAATGGGAAACATATGTCTGAGTTCTCCTTGTGAAATGTATAGTCATTAAGGGAATGATTTGTATTACGTGCTCTAAGCATACAGTTAGCAACCATGGGACTCAGCAAAGTGAAAAGAAGAAGTAAGGTTGGAAGAGATATTTCCAAAGGAGAGAGAATCGCAATCCTCCTTTCTAAACCAAAACAACCAAAAGGCTAAATCAGTGAAAAAGCATTTATATACGAGTAAATAAATAAAGAATCTTTACTCCTGTGATATGATGTAGTTCCTCAAGATTTAGGGTAAGGTGATAAAAAGGCAAATAGTCAGAAAACACGCAGACAAGTAATTGCTACAAAGAAATTTTTTAATAATGAGGCCCAAACTCAAATGAACCAAACAGCATCATCAACAACAAAAAAATAGCACCTAAGACCTCAAACAAGTATTATAGGAAAACAAACACCATTAGTCTGGGTAGGGTTCACATCCTTCCCCCACTTCTGTTTGAGCTATTCATTTGGCCTACCATTAAAAAGTTTAGAAGTCCACTTTTCATGAGAAAACAGAGTAAAAAAGAAGCTCAACTCCCCAGGGTGGCTGCATGGTGGAGAACCCTGGGAGTGTGGGCTTATATGATATTAATAGTACAGGCTTCATGTTGTGAGGGGCACAGAGGCTCAGAATGGCAGGGGTAGATGGCAGCGATAAGAGAATCCTGTGGGAATTCTCTGCCAGAGGCAGCTGGGCGCAAACAGAACCATCCCTTTGCACACGTGTGAGCACCCTAGGGGAATTCTTGGAGGGGCGCATGCCCTTAGAGGAGGGAAACTGGATTTCCTGTTAATCTGGGCTGGAGGTTACTGAGTGATGTACCCAGGGGCAAATTATTCACAAATTGCCTTGTGAAATACCATTACCCCAGATAGAAAATCTCTGAGGAAGGTGGTGTTAGAAAATAGGAGAGGACAAGAAGTAGTTGGAAACCCAGACAATATTGAGAAAAACACAGTTATGCTTGACAATTCCAGTTTGGGGGATGTTTCCCTAATTGTGACACTGTTGAGGAAGAGGCAAGGGCCAAAGCGATCAAGGCTTTATGTAAGACGTATACAAGCAAAAAGAAAATGAACATTGTTGTCTACAAGCAATGACCAGGTAGCATTGGTATTTATGACGTGGATACAGCATATGTGACCTAATTTTCACAATGAGTCTCTTTGCATTCAATGTGATGGGTATATTCGTCATTGCACTTACCACAAAAGGAGGTATTCGACACTCAGTGGGACCACATCTTAATGTTGATGGTAAGGCCTGGGGCTACAAAAAGGTGATAGGTGGAAGGCAAAGGCTAGTGTTCTACCCCTTAAAACTTGCATCAAGGTCAATTGCAAGTTTCAATGCTTAGTAATACCAGGAAGTGAGTCTGGTTAGCAAATTCATTCTTCTCTATTCGGGATGGCTGCTATCTGCATTAGTCAACTCAGGAAACAAACTGGACTTATTCTTCCTGCCTGGGAATGTGTGAAACACAGCATCAAGTGTCCACACTTGGGGAGCGTCCACAGCCATGAGCGAACAGGCTCAATCCTGCCATATATAGGCAGAGTCTTGAGCTGCTCTGTTTGGTCTGTTCTCCCAAGACAGGTCCTGGAAGTTTTTGCTTTAGTGACTTACTTGGTAAGGAAGGCTTTGAATCAGAGATCAGCACATGAAATCTTCAGATTGTAATTTCACGGAAATAGCAAGGGAGGAAGACTTGTATTGTGGATTACATATATTGGTTTGTTGTTTGGTGAAAGAGGTCTCCAGTCTTCTGTGGCCAGCTTTCCAGAAAGTATCCTTCCTGTGGGGCATTCACACTTAATTGTTAGAAATGGGTCTTAGTTACTTGCCACTTTGCCTTAACTCCATTAAGTTCTGTTGCATGCTAGACAGTGGATGTTATTTACTTGCTGCTCACAAGCCAGTGGCAGTGGTCACGTTTCACCCAGGTTTGCTTGTGTGCGATGTTTCAGGGGGAATCAAAGTTCTGGGACTTCTGCCAACTCAAAAACCCATTTCGCTGCTTGGGGATTTTGTTGATAATTCATATTTTCTGACCATCAGATACGATTTTTCTCTTCAAAACTTCCATAAGGGTGTCCAAATCTAGGACAAGTCTTCTGTCTTCAAAAAAATCCTTTCATGAAGAATCTATCTGGGATAATGGTATTTCACGATGTAATTTGTGAATAATTTACCCTGGAGTACATTACTCAGTAACGTCCTGCCCAGATTAACAGGAAACCCAGTCTTCCTCCTCTAAGGGCATGCATCCCTCCAAGAATTCCCCTGTGGTGCTCACACGTGTGCGAAGGGATGGTTGTGTTTGCTCCCAACTGCCCCTGGCATGTGACACTCACACACTCTCTTCATGTTGGGAACATCATAACCGATTCTACAGACCAAAGAGTGAATCCCACCCATCGCATCCCGACTGCTGCTGGCACAGCCAGAGAGCTGCTGAGGATCTAAAGACCCAGACAAAAGAAATCTGCTGCTGCTGCTGCTATTCAAGCAGCATGTCAGTGCACGTCATTCGTATATGAAGCCGGATTGCTTGGGTCTGAAACTCCTATTTTAGTCATTTCCATTAGTGCATGTCTTTGTCCAGGCCCCAGAGATTTAAAATCTTGAAATTTCATCCAAGGGCATCTCATTCTGAGATAGCTTCTTCTCCCAATGTCTATATCCGCAGAAGCACTTTTTGGCAACATTAATAAAACTAGGTCAGGTTCTGGGATTCAGATACTCAGAGCATGGGTCAGGCTACTGACTCCATTTTTTTCTCACCGTCAAGAAAATTTCATCTCTGGAGCTTTTGTCGCCCTTCCCAGACATAGGGCCTTGGTGAAGACCACCCTGTCAGGTCCCAGGAGCTTTGGAAATTGAGCAGAAATTTAAGAAGGCTCATGGCTTTGCACAAATTTGCCCATGCTCTCTCTAGCCATCATACAAGTTCATACATAATAGTCGTTTTCCTACCCAACCTCCTCTCGACTCCCCAAAAAAATCCCCTTCACTAGATACTCCGCTACTTTAAGTGCAGCAAAGTGGCAAAGCACAAACATTAGAATGAGGATATCCTCGATTAGAATATGAACTCCATTCTAGATATGTGTCCTTGTGGGTGTGACTGAGCTTTTTGAGTATCTTTATCTGTATACTGAAAATAATAAAGGGGATAATAACTTTATGGGATTGTTAATGAGAGATCAAATTAGTTAATAATATAAAGACTTTGGAGCAGCATTTGGCAGTAGTTAGTATACAACAAAGGGTAGCTGTAATACATGTCTGTTGTAAGTTGAAGGTGTGGTTCGCCCAGTCACAAATGAGGCTTATGAAAGCATCATGCTGTAGGGGGATCCATCTGTTCTGTCCCTCTTGAGCAACAGAATCTCGACGACAATTGGCGGGTGGAGTGCTGGTATCCCCGATATCTATCTATAATAATGCCTGGTGTGCTCCTTAAACAAAGAGTTTATGAAGATAACAAAATTATTAGCTGAAAATGACTGGACCCACCCAATGGAATGAAAATTATATTCGGGTCACAAGTATCGAGTGTGAAGATAACAGTGTAACTACACAGTTAACTCAAACATAATAAGACACAATAAGCATGGGCTGTGATAGTAATGTCCAGTCTCTCCTCACTAAAGAAGCTGCAGAATCGATCTCTCTTTTCTTTTGCAATTTATTTTTGGATTTTAAAACAAATGCTCATTGTAAAAAATTCGATTATGTCAAAACAATAAAAATAATAAAAAGTTAAATTGCTATAGTTTAATTTTAAAAACCAAAAGTATGACATTTTATATAAGAAAAAATAAAAGTCCCTGTGAGTCTTTTCCTTATTTTTTTATCATCTCACTTCTGAGAAGTAGACACTGAAAATAGTTTAGTATATGGACTTCTATTCATTTCTATCCATACATAAACATGTGAACATGTATATCTATGGATATACAGTCATGCCTCACTGTGGGATACTTTCTGAGAAACACGTCATGGGTGATTTTGTCATATGAACATCACAGAGTATACTTACATAAATCTACAGATAGGATAGCCTACCACACACCTAGGCTATATGGGATAGCCTATAGCTCCTAAGCTACAGACCTGTACAGCACTGAATGCCGTAGGCAATTGTGACATAGTGTGAAGTATTGATGTATCTAAACACATCTAAACATAGCAAAACTACAGTAAAAATGTGGTATTATGATGTTATGGGACCAGCATTGTATATGCAGTTCATCATGGACCAACATCATTATGTGAAGCATGACTGCATGTACTTTTTTTTTTAACAAAAATAATCTCATACCATATGTGCTATTCTATGACTTGCTTTTTCCCTTAACAATATATTTTTGGGCACCTTTTTACATCAGTAAGTTAAAATTTTCTTAACTCATTTTAATGACTGTATAATTTAGATTGAACTTATTAACCTCCCAACAAATATATACAAGTTCCTATTTTTTTGGTCTTTATTAATACTTAATATCATTTATAATTTTTAAGTCTTTTAAACAAAGATTTAAACAATGTATCTTGTTTTTATTTATGAGCAAGGCCGTACAATTTTAATTTTTTTGTTGATTTGTATTTTTTTCATGTGGGCTGTATTCTTATATCCTCTTTTGAAATTTCTGCAGAATAATTTTCTTTATTCTTACCAATTTATAAGAACTTTTTGTGTATTAAATTAATCCTTTAAGAGTCATATGTGTGGTAACTATATTTTTTCTATGACATTGATATTATTCTTTTACTCTGTTTATAATGTTTTGTGTTCGATATAAAAGTTTGAAACAAACTTATCTAAATTTTAGCTTATTATTACAGGTTCTTGTCATTCTGAGAAATGTCTTTCGTAGTCCAAGATTACCAAAACAGAGTTTATTTTTTCTTCAGGTATTTTACATTTAAAAAATATTTAAACCTGTAACCTACTGTCTGAATTAATAAATAAATATTCCATTTTGTTCAAATAGCTACTCATTTGTACCAAGAAAAATTAATAAATAGTGCATCTCTTCCTAACTGTTTTGCAAACCCATTTTAACATACTAAAATCTCCATTTTTCCACAAATATATTTCTCACTGCTCCCTTCTCTCCATGGGAGATTCCTCTCTTGGTCTCCCTGTCTATTCTTGTATTATCATTTTAAACACTATCTCTTTTTTGAAACAATTTAATATTTTGCATATTTTTCTCTCCCTAGTTAGACTTTTTTCAGATTTTCCCACAAATATACTTTTCAAATAAATTTTAAAGTAATTTTTGTAAGAGGTAATTTGATTATTTTTGATGAGAATTGAAAATAATTTCAACATTATTTTAGGGTGAATTTACATCTTTATAATGCCAAGTGATTTTTTTCTCCAAGAACAATTGTATGCTTTTCCATTTACTTAAGCCTTATTTTATGCGAAATATAAATATTTCCTTTCATAGATATCTTTCACATTTCTTGTTGATTCATTGGTTTTTTAATATTTTGCTGTTATTCTGAATAGTTCTTATATTTAATTTCATTTATTATTTATTTTTTATATACAGAATATTTGTTTACTGTACCTATTTTAACTGCCACCCTGCTTGATTTCTCATACTTTCTTTAATGTTTTCTAATGCTTCTTTCAGGTATAAAATAATGTTATTAGAATCTAAGTGGTGGATATACAGGTATCCACTGTAGAAGTCTTTCAAATTTTTTGTACGTTGGAAATTTTGCTGTATGTTTGAAAATTTTCATAGCAGAATATGGGGGTACAACTATTTTATCTGACTGCGCTAACCCATACTTTGAATGTTTCCCTATAACCCATCTATAACTATATAGCTACATGAGATAATTACTCAGCTCAGATCTTATTAGGCCAAATGCTTTTTAACTCACTCCATGCCTTTGTTATTAGATACATTTTCTTATTTTTTGTATCTGTAATCTCTCCCCATCTTTTTTTTTTATCAGAGTGGTGGCTAATTAACTCAATTATGAAGGCTTATTTTATTATTTGTTATATTGAGAAATTTTTAAAAAAATGTGGTTTTAACTGATTTTTTAAATGTGGTTTTAACATCATTTATTATTTGCATTATTAATCGTGATTATCATTCGTGAGCACATACTGCACAAAATCCCTGCTCTGGGGAGTGTATCAAAGCTCACATTTAATTATTGTCTTGAAATGTTATGGTATTCTAAATAACAACAAAAGCTATGAAAGTCTAGAAATAATTAAAGTTTATAATTAATATTACCAGTTTAATGTTACTATACAATCTCCAATTGGCCAAATAAATAAATATTAAAATCTCCAAGCTTATTAAAACTAACTAACATCTGTAGGGACAATTTGGCAATAACCTCGAGTCATGATGTCTTATCATTCATATGCCATTAATTTTATTACTTTTACGCTTCAATGCTCAAATAGAACAAAAGGATTAAAACTAGTTAAAGTTTTATATGAAAATAAGCACACAAATGCTGAGTTTATAAACCTATTCATTTATTATATTATGCTCCACGTTTCCCTAAGAGGTTTGCAGACCAGCCACTTTGCTACAGTTTATATGTTAGGCAAACCCAAGCACAAAGACATACATAATGAACTTCAGGAATCACATATTCACATATACATATGCTGACTATCTAGAAATAATTTTAATAAAACAACATATTTGAGTTCCTTGATATGCTTCTATACCTTTTTAAATGCATGATGGGAATGTCTTTCCCATTAGAAATCTACAGGACAAAAACATCTTTCCTTTTATTTTGTTTTTTGTACCTCCGGGAACTAATGAGGGTGCTGCTTTGTTCACAGAGAATTTTCAATAAATTATCGTGCAACTGACAAAACTTCTAAGAAGAGCAGAAGTGTTTTCTTATAAACACTTAGTGCTCTCCCTGAGTTTGACTCTGGTCAGGCAGAGGCTAGGGCGGAATTCTAATGAGACTCTATTTGATTTTGGACATCTGTCCCCTGAGGGCTGAAGAGCAGAACAAGTATCACCCTGGGCCTGGTTGGGTCCATTGACCCCCAATTCTGCCCAAGAGAGTAGGAACTTTGATTTTATTACTGCACTAATCTCACAACATAGACTTGGTTCTGTAACAATATAGATGTTCAATCATTATTATGTTAAATGTATAAATGATAGAGACCCCAAGAAAGGTGGTTTTTAAGTGAAAATAAACAAAATAAAGAATGTGGTTCAGATTCACAAATATGAACTTGAGTGCTTACATTACCAAACTACTCAACCAACCACTGAACCACACATCTGCAAACATCTGTGACTGTGAAATGTCTTTATTATTTAAGCCACATTAGTTGTAGACCGTTTCTTTCAATTGCAATAACTATATTTGAATCAAATGTAAGTAAAATAGAGTTTTTGCATATCTCTAACCAGATCTAATTAAAAATATTTGCTGTATTTCCTTTCATTTTTCTATGTGTATATACAAATAAATCTAATTTCTGTTTTTATAAAACTAGGATCACATTGAAATACAATTTTATATACTGTTTTTTGTGTATCATTGTTTTTGAATGTCATTGAATAGTCTCTAAAACGATGATTTATAATAGTATGAATATACCATGGTTAATCTACATGTTGTTAGAATTTGCCTTTTCTTATTTCATATTTGAGACAGAACTTTTTGTTACCTAAAAGCTATTATACCACTTTCAGGGAAAAAAAAATAGATATGTATTAACAGTAATTGTTAGAAAAAAAATTAAAGGAAAATTTCTTTAGAAACTAATAATTACTTGGGAAGTCAGACAAGACACAACTCAAGAGATGTGACATTTCCAAAATATAGCTGTGAATAACTTTAAAGATCTAAAGAGAAGAAAGTGAGAGCTCATTTTTGAGTGTGGGCTCAAAGGGCTGATCAGTGCAGGCACCTTGCCAATATAGCTTTGGGGTCTAAAGTTGAGTCGGCTTTGTTTATGAAGCAAAAGGTGCCCATAAAGAGCTCCTGATGTTATGTGTGAAACATTGAGTTCCTTACCTTTTCTGGAATTCTTACTGAGAGAACACTCAACACTAGTTGAAATTTCTCCAAAAAATTTCTGGCATGTTTCCTCCCATATGAAGCAGGGGGAAAAAAAAAAGGAATAAGGGAAGGAAGTTCTCAGGGTCATAGGGTGCACATGCCACATGCACAGGCTCCCCAAGCTTGGATGATCTGTGTTTGATCGTCAGCAGGCACGTGCTGCAACCAGAATGCCTTTAGCAAAAGCATGTTTTATACGCATAACGGCTAATGCTTAAGGAGGGAACATTTGCACTGTAACTGGCTTTCTTCTAACTGCCTTACATATACTGACTCCTTAATCCACATAATAACTGTATTGAGGAATGTCTCATTATCATCTGCATTTTCTAGAAAAAGAAATGGAGGCAAATAGAGGTTTAGCTCAAAATAACACAGCTGCTAAATAGTGAAGCTGGCATTCTAGCTCTGGAGTCCACATTCTCAACCATTAGAACAAAAATTTCCAAACCTTCTTGGTTTATGGTATCTTTTAATGATGCAGTATTTCTTTGTATATTATCCCAAGGCCAGGAGATGTCTAAGAGTTTCATTTATTAAGTATTAATAGTTAAGTCAAAATAACTTTGTGTTATGTCCTAATGACTTACTAGCCATTTAAGAATAATATACATACATTGGAAGAAAACATATTTTAGTTCATTCATATGTGGCCACAATTGTTCCTAATATGTTTTGTGCACCTGTTGGGCACTGCACAACTTTTCAAATCTTGGAAATCAGATTGGGTGTGGCTACCCTCATTTCCTGATTCACATTGATTACAGTGTCCTATTTCCTTTTTGTTATACCAACTGCCCCAATGCAGCTTTACAATAATAAGCCGTCATTGAAAGGAACGTAGCATGATCTAATGCTTAAACTATGAACTACCTTGAGCTAGTAGGTCTCATTCTGTCAACAAATGTCAATTAATACCATCTTTCCCTCCAAAATTTAAAATACTCTGTGTAGCCTCTGTGAGTTCCCTGCACTACCCTGGGGTACCTCGGTGCCGTTTGGGAATTGTGGCTATGGGCAATATTGCCACTTGAGTTCAAGACCCAGCAGAGAAATGAATTGTGATTGCATTTAATTTAAAAAACACCTTTTGAAAAATTATATCCAAAGTTGTCAGCTTTATTATTCAAAGCTTATGTGTATTTAATTGAAAGATTCTTTCACTTGGCTCAGCACTCCTTGGAGATAAGTGTTGCAAATCCATGGGAATGAAACTGAAGCCATTTGGAGTCTTAGCCATTTTAGGTTTCTACGCCTATGAAACACGGAGCTGGGCTGAATGGTTTCTAAAGTCCTTTCTGGACTTTGATCACTGGAGTCTATACACTCAGGTTTTCTCTTTCTACATGTAGGTATAACACTGCTTTTCCACGGGAAGATTCCCTTCCATCCCCCCTCCTCCCCCTCCCTTCAGCATTAAGCCATAGACAATGATACAATGAACAGACTAGATCCAGGTTGGAACGCCTCCTGAGTCCTACTCTGAGCTCTGACATATACCATCTGTACGATCTTGGACAAGTCACCTCACCTTTTTGTATTCATTCTCCTTATCTGTGAATTGAGGACGACAGTGACTGTCTTACCAAAATATGATAGGGTTAAAACAGTTAGTGTGTGTGTCATAATATTCTTCAAATTGTAAAGCACTATGTCATTCTGTTATGAAGATGATGAGTATGAGTTTATACTCTAGAAGTGTTAACATCTGTCCAGATCATCATCATTGGTAGGCTATGGTGATAATCGCAAGTTTGTTAAGGGAAAATTGTTTTTTATGGTTTCATAATTTATAATCTATATATGCCAATCCCATCCCACAATCCTACCCACTTATAATCATTTTAATGCTAGGTTGATTAGATAAACACTTTTAGTGCAATATATCTCTAATTTAGCTTTGTTCTTCTTGGTTCCTGATCATTTTGATGGTGACCAACAAATTTTTAAGTGCTATAAACGTATTTTTAAACAAAAATAGACACATAATATCATACTCCAAACTCAATCATCATTATAGCTCATTAAAAGTTTAAGCCTATTAAAAGTTGGCTTCTCTAACCATCTACCCCTAGCCTCCCAGAAAATGAAAATATAACTTTGTTTTTAGACTGTGCAACAATGCTCCTTAGCAAAAATCAGAGAAGTCAGACAATAATATTTTGATGCTTTGGGGAAAATATTTTCATCTGATTTAGTGAGTCATTGAGAATGTGGTTAAAAGTGTCATTTATTTCATTACTGTTTCTTCTGTAACTTAATGAAATTTTCTCTGTTCTTGGTGTGAAAGAAGTTGTATTTCTCCTATAAACTTTCTCTGTTTTAACTTTTTTCCCTTTGACTTTGGCTATTAGCAAGTTCAAAGACAAAATGGCTTCTACTTTATATGCTAACGCAACTCCTGACTCCAATTAAGTTCTTGCCCCTTATTTTCCTTTTGCCTCATTTTTT
Organism: Avahi laniger; assembly: GCA_963575035.1. Taxonomy (NCBI): domain Eukaryota; kingdom Metazoa; phylum Chordata; class Mammalia; order Primates; family Indriidae; genus Avahi; species Avahi laniger. Next base: position 66,486 of record CAUYSK010007941.1, read on the forward strand.
CTTACCACATTATTTTATTTTATGTTATTTTGTATATTGTGTGCATTATTTAAAAATATGCCAAATCCTTTAGAGAAGAAATGGCTAAATAAAGGTTCTGCCTGATTATCATGCCAGTCCCTGACAAAAAATGAATAGCATATCCAAGAAGGGTAATTTAAGGAGATTAGTAAAAGGAACTATTTACAAAGTTGTGAATGGGGTTTAAGGAGCCTAAAAATGGGAGAGCAATGCCCCCCAGGGGAGGTAACAGCATCAGGCTTTCCACCTCTAGCCTGGAGGTGATGAAGCAAAGGAGCCTTTACTGGAATCCAGAAAGGGCAGAGACCTGAGAAGAGACACCCGGCAGGAGGCGTGGCCCTTGGTTGTGGCCAGTCATGTAGAGAGAACTCACAGAGAGGAAACCAGAGGGAATAAACACCCCAACATTGCTCTTTTCTCGCCTTCTGTTCTGCTGCCAGATGTGAAACCCAGCAGGGAAATGGAAGACCAGGGAGCCCACTGTTGCAGTGCATGTGGATGAGCCTCTGGCAACGGCACAGAGTAGGGTGCAGAAGGGTGGTGAGCGGCTCTGGAGGTGCAAATGAAGATCTCCAGTACATCTAGCAATATTTAGTAATGGAAACACATTGAAGAGATGCGTAAGCGATAATACATAAAGATACACAAAGAGATGAATCTATAGGCTAGAGGGAAAAATATATGGTATCTACTGTCCCTGTTGGTCAGTATTTCAAAATGCAATATTCAACAAATCCATGATCATCTAATAATGTACTCTAGCATATTTTTTAAAAAACCATCAATACTGAGTACACATAATTTCACAATATAAAATAAAATAAAAACTTACGGCATATTCTCATCATGACCAAAAGTTTTGAAAATATGAGTTGTATACATGTCTTACCCATCTCTAACTGCACACAAATTAAAGAGAAAATTTGGTGTCAAAATACAGAGCCTTTATTCATTCTCTGTTATCTTGTCACGGCAAATATTCAGAGCAAGAATTGCAGAAATGGCAAGACAAAGATGAAATAAATTTGAAGTTGTGAAATTCAGCATATAAACCATTAGAAGACTAATTTTAAAAATTTAGATGTAGGCATTTAGAATCTGGGAGAGAGATGCTTTCGTCAGCCAACATGTTATGTGGAAATGAAAGTCTAAAAAGAAGGATAAAAACATATAGAATCATACTTAAAAATGTTTTATATTTGTATTGATCTTCCCCTCCCATTCAACACCCCCCACCCAGGCTTAAATAAGTTATTATTATTATCACCATTTCCTTCCACCTGGTTTCTTTGCCTGAGAGATGAAAATAAATCCGTTTCCCCTCAAGGTAAAGATAAAGAAAGGAAGAAAAAAAAAAGAAATGAAAACAAAAAGTAAAGAACATTGGATACTTTGAGAGGACAAAATAAATTTAAATGATTGGAACAGCTTGAACTGGGTGTATTCCACAATATAACGCCTTGCTGCTATGTCACTGAAATATTTACCATTGTCACTTGCTTTGATAATTGCGGTGGGTCTTTGTGGATTTTAAATTGCTTTTGACATTTGTACCTGTTTATGTTCTCTGGCTCATTCAGATTTAAACATTTATCAGTGAGTTAAATACTAAATTTTGTTTGATTTGAAAAATCAGACTATTGTTCTATCAGTTACTTTGTGAATTAAATCAAATTTCAAATGCTGCTTAATAGCAACCAAATCTATGGAGTATTGACTTTAATTAATTTTCTGTCTCCAACTCTGCAAAGCAATCAACAATTAAACCAAATGTTACTGCCTTTGGGGTGTCGGCTGCTTGAAATGCAATTTTGTTTCATGGTATGTCTTAAAATCTCTGTTAATATAATAGCTTAAACTTCTTTTTTGTGGAGTGATAAATCTACGTAGGTGGCATTTTTTTTTTTTTTTTGAATTGGGTTCTCCATCATGAATGCATCGAGTTGCTGAAATTCTTGATCTAAAACTCAGGCATTTTGGAAACCAGTTAATTCCTATCTCTTAACGAAGCAATACTTGTAATTTTCTGATAGGCTTCAAGGCATGTCTACCAAACCATTTAGTTCATTCCTGAGAAGCTTCAGTTTCTGAAATGAGCTTTCACTTCTTCCTGATAAAATAACAGCTTTGTTTGACATGCCACTGAATACTGCTACGTTAGCCTTCAACCAGATTGTCTTCCACCCCAGAAGAAGTGTGTATGGGAACAAATAAATAGAGGTGACTCCAAGGGTCATGGGAAATTTCCCTGGCATACAGAACAATGCGAGATATGTCTCAGGAAAATATTTAGTTTCATAATTTGGGAATAAGATTTCGTTTAGCATTTTTGGAACATGTGTTTAAATCAGTAAGCACTAAGCTTAGGAAAGCAGTACTAAAGTGTTTGAGCTTTCAGTCATTTCGTTGTTAGCTATGATGGTCATTTGATTCACAAGCAGTAACAGAGACTCAAGCAGCTTGGACAGTGGAAACATACCCACTCCATTTCCAAGGAGTTGCATGTTAACTTGTCTCGGGGATGTTTTGCTGTTTTTGCTCTGTTATGTTCAGAATTGACCACATGATTGCCTTAATCTTCCATTTCTTGCAGACTTATAGGACTCTGGGCTGAAAAGAAACTTTCAGGTTGTTTTGTCCAATCGACCATCTGGTGATATATCTGTGTACCCTTCCTGCATTCCCCAACCTCTCCAGCAAGTAGCAGATTTTGAGGGCAATACATTAAATAAGCTATAAACTTCTCTATCACTTATTTAACTTGAACTTGCTGATTATTAATAGGTTCCAGATTTAGACAGATGCAGATCTAGATAAATCCAGATCATTTATCTGTGAGCCAGGAAAATGGGAGCTTACCCTGAGGCTAACTAGAAATGTATGGCTTTGACATTCAGGAAACCCTTTTCTCCAGTCTCTGTGGGCATCTTCCCTCTCTAGTTTTTGTTCCTTTTAGAGGCTAACTTCCAGTGTTCTCACCAATCCAACTGCCAAAACAAAGCAAAACAAACAAAACAAGGCTTGAACCCCACGTGTCATCCTGCCCCAGGTGCTGGGCCGCTGAGGGTACGGGGCAGACCCTGCTACCTAAGCCATAGCGTGGCAGTAAAATCTTAAGCCACCACTGACTATTCACTTCCGACTGGCTATTTCTGAACAGCACTTTGCTGTGATTTTAGAAATGATCTGATGCCTTGCTTATCTTGGTAAAACCTAAACTATAGCATTTGTGGCAATGTGTACTCTTTTAGAACTACATTAATAATAATAAGCACTAGTCACTGAATCTATGTCAGAGAGTTTCTAGACAGGAGGCAGAATTGCATAGCAGTTTAAAGTTGAAACTGCAGAAACAGAACATGTGAGTTTGTATCCAGCTTCTCCCCACTTGCTGGCTGCATTGCATGAACTTAAGCAAATAAATTAAATGTCTTTGTTTCTTCATCTATAAAATGGGAATAACACATGTAAAGTGCCGTGGACAGTGCTAGCCCACAGTAAGCGTGAAATGAATACGAGCTATTGTCGTCATTAGTCTGGAATGAACTATGGCGAGAAGGCCATCCCTGACCAGTGGCAGGCAGGTGGTGATAAGTTGAGCCCAGGAAGAACTCCTGACCTTCTCTGTGCATGCGATGCTGGCTGTAGACACTTCACAGAATTGCTGCACTAGAACCTGCACCCGTCTTTAGGCAAGTCTACTGTGCTTTGCTGTCGTAACTAGATGACAATTGATTATATGTTAGAAGAGATCTGGGGAAGGATATTCCACAACTGCCTCTCATGACAAGCAGATGTTGCCATCGGGAAAGGGAAATCGTTTGCATCTCACCTAAATCCTTTGTTTTGCAGTTTAAACCAATTTCCTTATTCTGTTTTTGGGGAAGAGGAAAAGCCTCTGCTCCTGGATTCTGTAAATGGTGAGTAGATAAGAGTGGGTGGGGACAGACAGGCAGGAAGTAAGACCACCCATGTGAGCTAGGAGATGGTCATTTGCAACCCAGTTTTGTCGCAACCACCGGAGTGAGCCTGGACATGGCAACGTGTTGCTCACCCACACATGATCCTTCAAGCTTATTTCCCCTCCAACGTGCTGTAAGTCCCATAAGTACCTTGATACGCGAATGTTGTTTTTAAATTACTTTTTAGAGATAATACAAATAAATTGCCTTCTGCAGTGAATGGCTTACAGTAAAAATGCAATGCATTTTTGTTCCTTTTTCTTTCTTCTTCCCCCTTTTCACCTTGGTAAGAGAAACCCCATCATTGGAGAATGGTTTCCGTGACGCAATCTATTATAATATAACTCTTCTTAGATCACCATATATTGTCACTTAGTTAAGAATCTGTTATCAACAGATATCGAAAGGGCTTATTCATTGAAGACAATGGACAAAAAGGAAATACAAACAGTGCAAATTGTCGTTTGCCCCTCGATGCCTGATCAGGTCCGTCTTCATGGACGTGGATGGGAGTGGAGATGGCATTAAAGCCTCTTCTTATTTCACGACTGCACCGTGGCCGACACTAGGTCCCCATGTATAGCTGTTTTGCTTATTCTTCTGGGGGAAATTAGAAGAAATCTAGTTTGGCTTCAAAATTCATCTGAACCCAATAGCAGCCCCACACCCACCTACAGAAGGCCTCACTCTATTTTCATACTTCCTGCACTTAGCTTTTAACCATCAGAGCAAAACTAATTTCTCCCAAGTTCATCTGCCTTTACTGATCATATTACTCTGTGCATGTGTGTGTGTGCATGTGTGTGTGCGCGTGTGTGTTGAAGAAACAGTGGGAATGGAGATTACATTTAATGAGTTCAATTATTTTCAGCAATATGAGATATCAACATATTTCTCCAGCCAGATTTTGCTGACTGGTACAAAATTGTATCTGGCCCACTCTCACCATTTGCACCCCAAATGTGAGTATATCCAGAAATGGAAACGTGATACTTTGCAGAAAAATATCTCTAGCGCAGGGAATAACACATGCTTCACCTTTACAAGGCAAAGAAAAGCAACCACAGTTAATTAATTGCGAGCAGAACTTGAAGAAGAATGCTCTATGTGAGCAGTTCTCAAACGTGGCTGCCCATGGAATTACCTGACGGGCTGTGTTCCCTGGTCCGGCTCCCAAAGCTTCTGCTAGAAGTTGTCTGGGGCATGGCCTGGGCATGAGGATTTTTAAAAGTTCTCTGGGTAATTCTAACGTGTAGCTAAGTTTTAGAACCATTGATCTACATCCGTGCACCTTAAATTTGACATATGAAAAAATTCCTGTGAGGAAAGAGTCAGTGTTAAATTTATATTTTTTAATGACCAATCATTCGCTTTTGAATTGTGAACATAAATATTTCCCTCTATAGATGACTATCTATAGGAAACCAGAAAGGGATTGAAAATAAGGTGGAGAAATTTTGTCATCATTAGAGAATCCAACATAACACGAAAGTAAAGGACATAAAAGTTCATGTTGCTTTTATGTAAAATGTCTAGAGATGTGCAGATCTATTGTTATAGGGTGGCTCCACTGATCATAGGGAACTTCTTTTCTATCTTCTTTTGTTCCACTTCTGTCTTTAATAATGCACTTCCTCATGTTTGTCCAAAATAGCTGTGCAACTCCACCCATCAGGAGCAGAAAAGAGGAAGGAGCAAAAACATCCCATTTAAACATACTTCCCAGAGGTAGAAGTATCTTTAACTTTGATTTACATTTCTTTAGCTCAATGGTTCTCAACTGGGGAACATTTTGCCCCTTAGGTGATATTTGACAGTTTCTCCAGACATTTTTGTTTGTCACAACTGGGATGGGGAAGGGGAGAAGGAGACTATTGGCATCTGGTGGTTAGAGGCCAGGGATGCCGCTAAACATTTTGCAAGGCACAGAACAGCCCCCCACAACAAAGAATTATTCAGCCCAAAATGTCAATAGTGGCAACTGAGAAACCCTGAAAAGCTTAGCCATAATTTGGTCATATGGCCCTAACTAATTGCATGGAGGATAGGAAACTGTAGCTTAAATTCTGAGAGGGTATATGCCTGCTTAAAAATCATGGATTCTATCTCTGAAAAGGATAGAATGACATGGGATGGGGAAAATGTTTGTACCATGGTATCTTTTACATTCTAGCTTTCAACACTGGCCAAAAAGTTTCAAAACTGAAGTTTGCTCATCCATGATCCACTGTGCAACCATGATGCAAACTATATACCCAAAGCATGGACTGGCCAATTTTTTAAGCAAAACCAGCCATTTACATAAACAGAAATGTGATTTTAAAGAGACCTTCTCTGGCTACCGTTCCCAGGAAGTTGGGATTATGTTTTAATGAGTTAATCTCTCATGAGTGTTCAGGAGAAGCCTGCTAGGCATTGACTGCATCAGCACAAAAGGAGTTTCCAAGAAAAACTGTGCACTTTGCATTTTCTCTTTCCTCCCATCTCCATTTGATAGAAATGTCCCCTGAAATAGAACAGGGGTACCATAGATATCCACTTCCTGTTGTCTCTTCTAGTGCTTAATGTATATGGAGACAATATAATAGAGTAAAGCCAGATTTTTTAGTATATCCAACCCAACCTCATTTGGTGGATGAGTAAAGCAGGCCCCAGAGACTGAGATTCTAGTCCTAGCACCACTGCAAAGTAAACATGGGATCTTAGGCTAGTTTTTTTACCGTCTCTTGGACTCAATTCATCTCTAAAATGAAAGAATTAGAAGAGATGATGTCTTAGGTCCCTTCTAACTTTTAAGTTATTTGTGTTGCAGAGCTCCGACTCTAAGAGTTTTAGCTCTTAGATATACAGAATGAAGAATGGAGTAGATGAATCTAGAACCTGCCTTCTGATTTCAAGCTCATTTGTAGATTTTGCATTTTTCATTTTGTTTTCAGGTTTATCCTGGCTACCAATTAGCATAATAAAGATATGAACATCCTGAGAGGCCAGGCTTTCCTTACAGACAAAGTTTTGTTAAACAATGTTACAGTTGGAACATTCCAAAGAATTTTTCAGTTCTATTTCAGCTAAATTCATTTTTAATTCTAGGACAGTAACAATTCACAGGTAATAAAGAAAGTTGTTTGAACTTTAGAAGAAAAATCAATGAAATTCTGTCTATGAAGCAATTCTTATTGAAGTTTATGTCTTTCGTAATGACTTTATACATAATGCAAATAATCTCTTTCTATTTTTTGTTAACTATCAAGTCAAAATATCTGATCTGGGTTTATTATCAGGTTTAAAATATTAAAAGAAAGAGAATTCAAGATAGTATTCAGAAGCTTACCCTTAAGTTTTCCTGAGGTGGGGAAGTTCCCTATGGCTAATGCCTTCCATTTGATTAACACACTTACGTACAGCAAGCTTCAGCCACTATGCAGAATGTTCTCACAAAATGCTTTTCTTTAGAGAGTTATGGATAGAATTTAGTTTTCTGGAATATTTTTTCCTGCTTTTGGAATCTTGTGAATGTTGGCCCCAAATACAGCCATATTGAGGTAATGACAACATCCTACAGATTACTTTCTTTCCTGAACTACACAGCTTCCTTCAAAGATATCAGGGAGAAGACTCCCACTGCAACAAGAATGGACTATTCCAGCAATAGGTGTTGCCCGACACCATTCAAATGTAACAATGTGCAGATGTGGACCGCGTGTTCCTTTGAAATTTCTATACCCACTGTTATTTTCCAAAACTGGCCTAGATTGTCTGAGAAAAAGACACAGGGTCAGAGCTTACTCTCCCCAAAAAAACTTAATATGATATCCTGCTGATTTACATCTATTGAGTATGATTTCCAATTCAGAATTCAGAATAATGTTGGCCTTGATTGCATCACAATCTCAATGTTCCTGTAATGTTTTCAAACATTTCATGTTTTACTTCTCAAAATACTGCTCTATTTGATTTCTTGTCTCCTAAAGTTAACCTTTAAAACTAGTTGACAAAAATGACAAGAACAGAAATATTTTTTAGCAGATTGATAAAAATAGGCCTTAGTTCAAATCAGAGAGTTTTGGAAAAGTCAGTAAATTTTTAAAGTACTCTCAGTATATCCAAATATTTTGAAAAGTGAGTTCTTTGGGAAGTTGCCATAGCAGCAGGTATTTGAAGCTAGAAATATCTTTGAGATTATATGTTATGTTGGTGTTGAAATTGTCTTATTATAGAGAATGTCACAGATTTTCAATTCAACATTGCTTGGTAACAGTCACGGCAGGTAAGAAAAATCTGAGGAAAGTATTGAGGAAGGCAGCTATTGCTAATACTTCCCTGTTTAACTTCGCCTTCCTAGGCAATTTGAAAAAGAATGAAATAGGTTACCTGCTATCTATTTCTTTCATTCAGAGTAACTCTATTTCTGTGATAATGATATTCAGCACATCTCAATAACCAGGTGTAGATATCTTCCAAAAATGCAAATTATGCTTCCCATAATATGTCCAATTTTACTAGGCTAGTTTTGTAAACAGAAGATGATTACTTATTCAACAGAGATCAGACAAAGTAAAATAACAGAAATCTTAGATGTTACTTCCATGATGACATCCAGGGAATCCCCCTTTAGTGTTGATTAACTTTACATAGGAATCTAAAATAATTATGATTACACATGCTGAAGAATGAATTGTTCCCATCAGGCAATGATTACCACCAACATCAAGAAAGAATTTCAGCCAGGCAATCAGAAATCACCAATTATGCAGAGTATTTGCAAGAGATGATGTTGTTAGCCCATAAAAGAGCAGAAATGAATAACTTGGTAAAATTTTTAAAGGACGTAGATGGGCCCATTTTGGCTCTTGATAGTTGACTTGTATGAACTGTACACACAGGTTCAAATGGATTATGATCCCTGGTAACAGACAACTTGTAATGTCATGTTCATTGTTACCCACACTCATTTGCAAAATAATCTTCAACCACAATGATGGAAAACAAAGCAGAATAATTCTTATTCAGGTTGAAACTATTTCTTCTATACTTTGGCTGGCGAAACCCCTTACCTTTCCCCAAAGTGTGACGTCCAATTTGCAAATTAATGAAGCATGTAACAATTATTTTATTTGTTTACCTGTGAGTTTTTGAGATGCATGCTGTTCCACCATAACAGGAGTCATCTTTATCCCTCTTTAAGATTTATCCTGCTGGTCATTCTTACTGAACTTTACAGCTTTCTGCCATCAGGGATGGGTTCAAGTTGGCAGATTTGAAGGAAGTTCCCATAACACAGAAACAAGAAGGGACTTTAGCTTTTAAATAGTTCACATTTCCACATTTTAGATGAGAGATAGTTAAAGTACTTAGAATCAAATACCTTGTCCACAAAGTGTAACTAATTAGTGGCAAGGCCAAATCCAGAATGCAGGTGTCCCCAAAATTGAGGGGCTTAAAACCACAGTGATTTATTTCTCAGGATTTTGTAAGTTGACTGGGAAGGTTTTCTGCTGGTTTCACCTGGGCTTACATGCAAAGTTGCATTTATCTAGAATGCCACCTGGGCCAGAAAGAACGAGATGGTTTCACTCACTAGTCTTGTCAGCTTGGATACTTAGGCTTTCTTCCAAGTGGCCTCTCATTGTCAAGGGGGCCAGGGCAGCTTCCTTCCATGGCAGTCTGAGTCAGTGTTGCAAGAGAGCAAAAGCAAAAGTCGTAAGGTCACTTAAGACCGGGGCCCAGAACTGGCACTGTCACTCCTGCTCCATTCTGTAGGTCAAAGCTAGCCTTACACACAGACAAAGAGGAAAAACGGGCTTCCTTCTTAATGGGAGGTGCATTCAAGAAACATTGCAAAGGTACATGGAAGGAATCACCATAGCATCTTTGAAAATGCTCTTGCACATCAGGTTACCAATTTCTCTAAGTAAGAACAACACTGCAGTCTCACCCCTCCACCATTTGCATCATTGTTGCTTTTGTAGCAAATGGGCGCATTCTAGTTTTTCTGTAAACACTTGGTCAGCATCCAGTTTGTAGGGAAATTTTCCTGATCTTGGTTGCTCGACTTTATACAACAGAAAGAAATTTTTGAACAACCATCTAGTAAAAAATAACTAAGTTCTCTTTTAAAATTAACTTAATTTGTAACCAAATACATTTTACAAAGTAATACAATCTTGAGAAAGCGGTTTTTCTGCTCTTCAGTAGAATCCTTGAAGTTTGATTAGTTTCCAACTGAAAGCTGTCTGTTGGGTTGAGCAAAAAAGCCTGTGTTCACAGTTTGTGAGGGACGCCATTTGGTAACCTGAAGGTGGCAGATGTGAAGGCCAAAAGTGGAGGACGGTGGTAGAGCCTGGGTCGGTGGCCTCCAGCTGCTTTCCTGACGGGCTCTTTGTCAAAGTCTCTTTTCTAAGGAACGTGACTCCATGCAAGTGGCTGTAGGTCTCAGAATAAATATTTCATTAGTCATGATGGTTTTGAAAACTTAAAGCTGTGAGGGACACATTGGAATCTCTGTGATTTATGATAAAGCTGAAGGAAACTTGATCATTCCAGTCCTGCCATATGTAGCTGTGTGAAATGTGCAAATGAATTGAACTAGCAAACCCCACAGATTTTGTTTCTCGATTAAAAAAAAAATAGTCTTAAGTCAGATCAGCTAACAGGCAATTTGAAACAGGGACTTAGCGAGGCAGCTGTTTTAGATGAAATTCCTTTCAAATGCTTCTCTCTCCCTTCCCCCTTCCAGTTTTTCTTGCAAGGACTCAGAGCAGCTTCTCTGTCAAAATTTTTTTGGTGCTGCGTATTGGTGATCAAAAAGAAAATAAAAACCTGACATAGTCCTGTAGGTGCATATGCCAGTCCTCCATCAGTTTGCTTCTGGACGGTAGGTAATGAGTCTTAGCCATCCTAATACGCCCACCCAACCTTATGGCTGCACATAATAATTCTTTATATGACACATATAAAGCATTGAGCACAGAAGCTCAATAAAATATACAAATCTGCTTTTTAGTATATTATTAAATTTAATTATTATAAGTATCTAGAGATAAAGACAGAAAAGTTAAGTGACTTGCCAAACTTTACACAGCAGTTAGATAGCCAAACAAGTTACAGTCTAAATATCCTGATATGTAGCGCAGTTCAATGTTTGACATTTTATAATGTATGCTCAATAAATATTTATTAAATGAATGAATCCTCTTGTTAATTGTCTTTGTTATTGGGCATTGTAGCTTAGTAAACAGCGTAGTTTGGAATCTAAAATTTAGATTGGCACTCCTGTTCTAGAACATAGTCTTTGACCCCTGAGCAGATCAGACCGCTCAAATAGGAAGGAAGTGGTTCATAGGCAATGATCAGGTCATTTGGACAAGGACTTCATTTCCCTATGTGACCAGTACATCAACACTTGCCCCAAATGATAGTGCTTGGAAGCAGTCAGACTTAGTGAGCTGAGTTTTCCTTTCTCTGTGGCACAAGTCCACATTCCCTGTTCCAAAACCTTTACATGAAAATTCAAAATATTTCAGATAGGAAATAAAATGTATATTCTGAATATTATGCACATGCAGGTATGAGACAGTACCACATAACACATATATTAATATTTCTACAATAAAACGAATATTCTCTCTTAGTAAAATGAAGTCTATAAATAGCCTAATTTCAGATTAAAGCAGATTTCGCCATCCAATGTGCTTTGGAGATAACTTGCAAAAACATTTACAGTTTCAGAATTCTCAAGTTTATAATTGTAGATGAGAGATTGTAGACTTGAATTCCAGTGATAAGACCAGTCACATGTAAATATAGGAAACACTTTCTTTGAGTTGCATTTAATCATTTGGAAAGTAAACAAACAAACACACCACCACCATTCTCCGTCTGTGCCAACATAAGAAAAAAGGCAAGACGTTTTTTCTAGATGGAAGAGGCATCTGTATGATGTGGATTTTTCCGCTAAGTCTCAATTTTAAAACTCTTCCTTTATGGAAGAGAGCAGTCATGTGGCGGCTTTTTGATGTCCCTTTGAGTGAGCTCTGTAAGTCACAAGTCTTTCCAGAGAAATCTTCATTTCACTTTTATTGCATGTCAACCTCATGCGTTATCTGACACATATCAAGTATATAAACAATCTTCAGCCAAGCTTTTCTTTGTTTCTGTGCTTGCTCAGGAACCAAGGGCCTAATCAACATCACTGTTTTTGGCCCATTGCTGTCCTATTTCCTTCAGACAGGCCCGATGCGGAAAAGGATCAATGTAGAGTCAGAACAAATGCGGTAGGTCTTGGAGCATCCATCATTTCAACCCCGAAGAAGGGAGTGGGGTGGGATGCTTTAAAATCACTTCTCTTCACAAAGCCTACCTCTTGAAATCAGAACCCAAATTTTCTCCATGTCTTTTTTGAAGTTCAAAGAGAGTTATTTTCTTATATTACATTTTATTTTTCAGGGAACATCTGCCCTGCTGGTTTCATCTTGTGCGTAAATGAGCTACAATAGCAACAATTCCTGTCATCCTTGTCACCGATCTGGAATCAAAGTTGCCAGAGAGCCTCCTGAGAAAATGTGGTAGACATAACTGTGGTTCCTGGAAAAATATGAGTCCAACATTGCTTTTGTTCAAGCAAAGATCCTGAAAAATGGATATTTTCCTAATATTTCTAACAACCAAAATGTCTCTGCATAAATCACATATGTAAGGAACGCACACAAAATGTGCAGCTTCAGAAAAAAGAGGGCGTTTTTAAAAAAATCAGTATTTTCCAAAGAATTGAGCCTGGAATGGCTACAAATGTAAATCAGATAGACTAATGACATTAATAAGACATCAGCTGCAAATAAAGAATACAATAGCTATTTACATGTCATAGTATCTGAGATCTCCGGATGAAAGTTAACAAAATAAGATTAAGTCATGCAGGAAAGGAAGAAAGAAACTACCCGTTATCTATCACATTTCTAGTTAGAGCTTTTAAACTCATCTCCCAACCTCCATCCTTCTCTATAACCAGCAGCGCTAGTGATTATTTACATACAAAAATCAGAGCATATTAATCCCCTATTTGAAACTCTTCAGTGACTTCCCAATGCACTTCAGAAATTTTCAGAATTCTTAACAAACCCACAAAGCTGCATATGAATTATCCCAGGTCTACCTTTGAAGCCTCATCAGGTGACAACTACACTCCTGTCCACCACACTCTCAACACACTGACTTTCCTCTGGTATTTTGGAAGGGCCACTTTCTTTCTTGCCTCAGGACCTTTGCAATTGCTGCCTAAAATGCTCTTATTCCAACTTGCTGGTCTTTGGGTTTCAGTTTAAATGTCATATCTCCAAGGAAATTTCCCCTGGTTGTATAGACTCGATTTCTCACATTTTCTCATAAGACCTGTGCTTTTCTTTGAAATAATTCCCTGCTACTTTTAGTCATATGGTTATTGGTGTAATGTGAATTTGTTGTCTATTTTCCTACAAGTTTCTAAGTTCTTTTAGGCCTGGAATTGTGCCTGTTTACTCCTTACTGCATTCCCAGTGCCTGGCAAACCTCCTGAGACATATAAAGCACTCAGTGACTACTTAAATAAATGAGACAAATGTCACTTTTATCATATGTATCTTTTCTTATTGACGAGTCACTCACTTGTTAAGTGAGTCACTCACCTTGTTCCTCGTGAACAGTTTCTCTCGGAGATGAAATGAATACAATCGTATGTCTCTAATCAGCTGAAATGAGAGCCGAAGGCAGCGCCTCGTGATGTCACGGGAAAGGCCTGGGCGAGGAGTGAGGGCACCTCATTCCCCTCCACGCTCTCTCCCCAACCACTTCCATGGTTGTCAGTTTCCTTCAATGTTTATCACACTTCTCATTTGTGCGATGTGATAATAATACGTCCTCCACCTCCTCATAAAATTGTATCAGCAGTAAGGCGATGAAGATGAAGGTTGCCTGAAACATGCCACACAGTTTAACTATGGAGTAAATGTCTTATTTAATTAACGTCATGCTCCCATATATTCCTTTATTCTAAGCCAAGCTGTACTGGAGGGAAAGGGAGCTAGTTTTTCATATACACCTCCAAAATGGTGAGAGTATTATAATAAATAAATAACAGAAATCCCTTGAATTATATTTTAGTTTTCTGGAAAACAGAAGACAACACTTATCTGAAATTCCTGAATCTGAAAAGTAAAGTTCTCATTAGAAGGGAGATGTAGTTACACTTGAGTAACTATGTAGGCAAAGTGGTCTATACCAAATCCATTACCATATACTTCATTAAGTAACTGCATAGAGCAAGACAGCTCCAACTGACAAAAGCAGACGAAGACACTGAGAGATGACACGGTGGAGATAATCTGGAAATAGACTTGATGCCCTTCTAGATTCAATAAAAAACTTAGACTAAAGTAAGAATATCCATTATTTTAAGGGGATAGAAAGAAAAGGGATGGGAACAATTATTAATACTTTGCCCTTTAAAGACCTGATGTATTTATTTTGGAGTCAGAGGGAGATTGACATGCAGATTATTTCTGATTGGACATTTTTCTTCAAGGCCTGCTCAACCATGGTTCAGTGCTAATGTGTGTACGTGTGTTTATGTGTGCTTGCGTGTGCGTGTTTTAAGAAGAGTGATGTGGTACTTCAAACAAATAATCTTGCAGCCGCCAGCAGCTGTTCCTGATTTCTTTTAATAATCCATGACAAAAATATTGAGTGTACAGTAATGTAAACAGCCAAACAATGAAATAAAAACAGTCAGAAGCAATCATTTGCTCTGACTCCTTCCATTTTATCTGGGTACACTGAGTGGGTTGAGTTGTCGGAACAACTGTTACTCTTTATGAGATAGTTGGCATAGTTGTGGCACCGATCTTACCTGTCGTGTGTTTTCTAAAATCCGTTCTTGGGCTGAAGAATTGAATTGGAAGTCAACATAGTTATTTTTGTTATGGAGGAGATATTTCTGCTTTACTAATTTGTCCTTTTTTTTTTTTAATTTTGTGAACTATTCTCTGATTCTTTCATTGTCTAACTCAGCCATACTTTGGGGAACCACTTCAGATGAAGAGTATATAGCTGAATTGGTATACATTATCTTAATAGCTGATGCCAGAATTCCTCTTTGATGGGAAACTGTCTTTTGTCTGTAAAAATCCTCATTAGGTGCCACCCAGTCCCCTGCTTACCATGTTGTCGATATATTGGCCTTTCTCTAGTTTCTTGAATAGGCCATTTTCTTTCTTTCTTGCCTCAGGGCCTTTGCATGTGCTGTCAATTGAGCATAGAAGGTGAGGCTATAAGGACAGGAGTTAGCATAAGAAAAGGAAATTGAAGTGATAGATACACTTTACATTAAAAACGAGAGGAGAATTGTACATTTAAGATTCCTATATTTCGTTCTATGTGTATTTAATCTCCTAGACTGCTGTAACATGTCACCACAAAAACTGGTAGACTTAAAACAATAGAAATTTACTCTCTCACAGTTCTGGAGGCCAGAGATCTGAAACCATGGTCCCAGCATGACCCTGTTCCCTCTGAAGGCTCTAGGGGTGAATCTGTGCCTTGCCCTTTCCAGCTTCTGGTGGTTCCAGGCATTCCTTGGCTTGTGGTCCTTGGTCTTTGTGGTCGCATTGCCTCCTCCTTTGCTGTTTCTCTTTTATAAGGATATTCGTGGTTGGATTTAGGGACCATCTGGATAACATGGGGTGATCTCATCATCTCAAAATCTTTAGCTTAATCACAACTGCAAAGATACTTGTCCTAAATAAGGTAACATTTACAAATTCAAGGGATTGAAACTTAACTTTGTGTGGCTATTATTCCATTAACTTCTTCAAACCTACTTGCAAGTCTTGAACTAAGTCATGTCTTAGGTTTCTTCTAAAATACTTTTTGATTCTTTCTATGTTGTGATTTTTTGTTTATGTATTTTTACATTCTCCATTTTTTTCTAATTAGATTAGCTAATGGATTGAAATTTTATAGACTTTTCTAAGAAACAGTTCAGGAATTTGTTAATTAATTTTGTAATTTTATTTAATTATTTTTAATATACATTTTTACATTTGTTTTATTATTTTTACTTTTATTAGGTTGGTTGTAGAATTTTTTCCCTATATTTTGGGGGGATGTTTAATTTATTTGTATTTTTTCTTGTTGGTTGACATAAGATTTTAGTGTTAAGTATTTTCTTCCAAGAACCTCTTTACCGAATTCATAGTTCTAATATGTATTTGAATCTTTGAGCCAATGGTTTTTTTAAGAAAGACCCTTCTAATTTAGAGATAGCATGGCATTTTTGTTTATTTCCTAACGTCTACATTAACTTTAATACTAATACATAACTCAGAGACTATTACCACTATTATTATTTATTTTTATGAATTTTCCAGATTTTCTTTGTGGCCAAGTTTTGTGACTGTTCCATGGGTACCTGAAAATTATGTTCTCCTTTCACAGTTGAAAATCAAATAGAACTATGTTATTAATTATGTTAATTAGGTCTCCTATATCCTTGATTAATTTTTAAGCTTGAGTAAGCATAGAACAATAGTAAATTAGAGTCTCTTTCTCTTAGTGTGATTCTTCTTATTTTTCTTTGTGTATCTTATACTATTTTCTTTGTGATTATTATTGCTAGATTATTTGGTGTATGCATATTCATAACTTCTGAATATCATTGTAAATTTCATCCTTTACCAATCTAAGTTGCCTATAATTCTACCATCTAATGCATTTTTCTCCCAATTCATTTTTTCTAATAGTAAGATTGGGACCCCTGCTTTTTTACCTGTTTGCTTGTACTTTCCTCATATGCATTTTGCTATATTTTGATTTTCAACCTTTCTGAGTTAAGTATCTACTATTTAAAGCATATAATTGAATTTAGCTTTATAATTTAAAAAATCTTTTTTTCTTTTTAATAGGCAAATTTATCCATTAACACATTTATTAATATGAAAATAATGTTTGATCTTAGGTGTATGTAATATTTTATGTCATCATCTCTGTTTTTATTCCTACTTTGTATGTTTTTCTGTAACATCTGTATTTGCTTTGTGTGTGTCTTACTTCTTACAGCTTGAAAGGTTTTCATGTTCGTTCTGTACGATCGCCATTATATAATGTCCGTAATCTTCTATTTCTTCTGAAAGATTCTGTTAATTCCCTCCTATGAGCAATGACAGACTATGCATTGTTCTATTTTCTAGCTCCTTTTCTGGCAACATTCAATTTTTGGTTGATTATATGTTTTGTCTTAATATTTGCCTTTCTCGTCTTTATGCTTCATACTTTTTTACTTAACTGTGAGGATTTAAGTAACTTTGTACTTTCCCTTCTCCCCTTCCCCTCCTTTCTGAACTGAGTAGGCTTCCCTGACTTTGATGAAAGCCCCGAGACAGAAGAGCAAAGAACCTGCTTGGAGCTGTCCACACAACCGCGTGGATGCAGAGGTAAATCTGGGGATGTGATGTGAGTACCAAAAGCATCTGCTCCATTGTCCACAGAACGGTGGGTGTTAATTCCTGCAGCATCAGTTGGGTGTTGATATCACGCTTGAGCCTCAGGTTGCATCACCTCTATGACATCAGCAAGTGTGGGAAAGGCTGTGAAAAAGGCTGACCAGTTTGCAAAGTCTATCTTTTGGGCTTATCTTCTCTTTTGTGTTCCTAGCAACAGCTACTGTTGCTGCCGTTCTTGTTCCCACGAGAGCAAACCCAGGCCATGTGACTCATAAAGGTACACACTAGTTAGTGTCTGATCAGACTTCTACTGGAAACAGAAGCTAAAACTAGATCCAGTCAATGAAAACACAAGTCAAAAATATTGTATCTGTGGGTTGCCAAAGTATCTGGTCAATAACGGTTATCATAAATCACACTTTAGAAAAATACGTCACTAAGAATGGATTTCTCTGTGCCTTTTCTTGGCCTAAAGTACACAAGATGAAACAGATCAATTTCTCGGATTGCTTAGCTATGTCTGGTTTTCTAAATTGCAGTTATTAAGTACACGTGCTCTTGGGCCTCACATCAGTATCAAAACCTTGCCTTTGCTGCCTTTGACCATGACCTTGGGCAAGTTATGGAACCTTTCGGAGGCTCAGTTTCTTCACCTTTCAGATGGAGGTAGTAATACTTCATAGTGTTGACAAGTAGATTAAATAAAATGGTATATATGAAGTATTTTAAATTGTGCTTGGTCCATACATAGTAAACATTGTATAATTGTTATGTCATCATTATTATTATTGTTAATATACTCCTCAGATTAGAGGAGGGGCCTTTTCATATGTGAGCATATAATGCCTTTCTAAAACTTACCTTGCTTATAATTACTTGTACAATGCACATCTTACCTACAAGACTGCACACTCTGTGAAAACAGAGATCCTATTTATCTAATTCATTGCTTTTTCCAGCTCCTGGTAAACAGCAGGGAACATAGTATGGTTCAATAAACACCTCATTGCATAAATGGATGAATGAATTACTGAATCGCTCAATCAACCCTGCTCATTTAGCTCCCTTTATGTGCCAGTTTTTACAGGATATACTTTGAACTCACTCATTCGTTATAGAGAAGCATAATTTCTGCTAAAATCTTTGAATATACCTTTTAAAACTATATTTATATTTATGCTTTATTGGTATGATTTAGATCAGACTGATAGATCAACCTAACTTCTAACTCTTCTCTCTAACCATAATACACATGCTGACTTAAATTACTCAGATACATGATATGTCTATGTCTTCTCACTGGATTCTCCGGATCATATATGGTGTGACCATTCAGGCATAATCTTGAAAAGATTCTCAGTTCTGCCCCCGACCCCTGTCATGTTCTCATTACCCTAGAAAATATTTACCAATATCTCTGCTGCCATATGGGTAAAGATGGGTTAATTTCTAAATTCTCCAATGTAGGCAATGACTTTTTGGGCTATCTCCTGTTCTGTTTAAATTTTGTGCTCCCAAAGCTGGAATTGATAAGCTTCAAACTCAATGCAGAGACATTGGCCCCAAAATTTCTGATTTCCAAGCAGTCTGAGGGGATTTTCAAGAGTGTAGGCACTGGGATGGGATGAAATTTCCCTTTGCCATGGGCCTGGGATTTCTCCGAAGCACATGAAGACACTCTGCATCCAGCAGGCACATTAAGGACAGCACTCGTTGGCTGGGCATGCCTGAAACAAAACCATGAAGAAAAGCAACAGTTGAAGGAAATTAGCACTTACTGAGTCCCAGTCACACCAGATGCATCATCCCATTTAATCCTCACTGCTATCCCATGAATTCTGTAATTATACCTTTTAGATGGGAGGAAACCGAAATTCAGAGCATTCAAGTTACTTTCTCAAGGTCTAAATTGAAAGAAACAGCTGATCTTTGACCATTTCTCCCTGCTGATAACTAACTAGCATTGGCTTACTCCAAGTAATTAATGGTTTGTTTTGATATTTGCATTTTAATGAGTATGTAGACTCCAGTATATGAAACCTATTCTTGAATTGATTGGTCATTTTCTTCCTGAATTCTTCTCCAAGTTCTGTTTTTACTTCTCTGTCTCCCTTGCTGACTCACACCCCAAGTACCTATTTTGTGAGTTACACAATGTTCTCTTCTTAAGTCACACTTTTACAACTTTCACTATCATTTCTATTCAGGTGAATCATGTCTGACCTCTCTGCTGAGCTCAAGACTTGCATTTCCAACACCCAGTAGAACATCCAACAAATGCTTACTCAGGTTTGGACATGTTGATGTTGAGATGCTGGCCTAATACCTATTTCAAGGCTTTTGATTCATCTCTGTATTTGCTTGCTCATCTCTAAATGAATGCCAACCTAATGCTTCAAAATCCACAAGCCCAGACTTGTCTCTGCCCACTAATCTGATGAATGTTATCACTTAGCCACCCAAGCTTAAAACCTCACAGTTACCTTTGTCTTTCTCTCTTCCCTAAACACCTACATCTGTTAGGTCATCAAATTTTGTGGATTCTACACAACCCTATTCAGCCCCTTTTTTATTGGTCTTTCATTAGGATCCTAGTTAATCTCACCACCTTTTGCTTGACCTCTTCCTATATCCTACGGATTAGTCTTCCTCCCTCCACATCTTTCTCTGCAAGTCCATTGACACTGACACCAGAGTTAAAGTCTTCTAAATCACAGATTTTATCTTGTTTCTCCTTTTCCCAAAAACCTGTAGTTCCACTCCATTGCCTCCCAAAGACCAATACAAATCCATAGTGGGCATGTTAGGCCCTTCAGAGAATCAGCTCAACCTACCTTTCTCGCCAGTTCTAACCAGTAACACACTGCCCCGGAGCCAGGCTGGATAAATTCAGCACGCCCTGGGGTCTTGGCTTCTTTCCTGCCCTATCACACTCAGCCCAAATCCAGCTTTACCCCCAATCCTCTCCCCGGCAGAGTTAATTGCCTCCTCATTTATTTTCCCATTATACTTAATTGAAACCATATGCAAGTCTATCTTCTATCTCTTTCAAGCTTTTTGAGTAGAGAGACCTTTTCATAGTCATTTCTACAACTATGCTACCCAAAGCCATTCTACACAAATTCCAAATTAATTTCCAAATATTTTAAATCTTGAATAAGAAATCCATCAATAAGACATCTATAGTTAAGGATCTTATATCTAGATCATATTTTGTCATTGATGTTTTTACTCAGAGGCTATGAATTGTTAGCACCCTTTTAAAGATAGGAAAATAAGATACAAAGGAGATTATTTGAGGAAGATCAACTAATGAAACTGTGAAAGATTTTAGAGTAGAATTCAGTACTCCTCATCTTTAGTGCTATTTTTGAGACTTGGGCTAAACAGATGCCACTAGCCAAATGTAACTGTTTAAATTTAAATTGACTAAAATTAAAGAAAAAATTAAAATCCAATTCTTCATTCACGTTAGAAACATTTCGAGTGCTTAATAGCTACATGTAGCTAACGGCCAGTGTATTGGATAGGGCTGATGTACACATTTTCATCATCCCATAAAGTCCTTTTCAACAGCCCTACTCTATTTTTCTTTTCTCCTTTGTAGCATAGACTTGATAATGCATTACCTCTTAAGGGAATCTTGTGATTCTTTTTTGGTGCTTTTGTTCTTTACTTATTTTCGTTTGCCTCTGCAATGTCAGTTCTGGTATTTGGGCTGTGTAGTTTATGATTTTCCAAATACCTTTTATAAACTGGCTTACTTTCTTCCATGTTCTCAGAATTTCTTTCAGTCCGGCTTCTTCTGAGTTGAGGTCATGCAAAAATGACTCACTTGCATGATGCTTTCCTTGAGGAATTAAACAATAAACTGTATGCTTCTGTACAAATCCATTATACATCTTAGTTATGTATCTATATGGTTCCCACTTCATTTATTCTGGCTTAGTTATCAGCATATGCCTGCAAATGTCAAATTTGACTCACAGCTGGAAATAACAGCAAAGAAATCTAAGGATAATTGGGTCCACTTAGGAAGGATGAGAAGCAGAGGAAGGAAACACTTTTGTTGTACCACCCTGTTCACTTCACACACACATACACACACACACACACAGTATCTCACTACTTGAAAATGAGGGCATTAGAGTTCAGATAAAAGCTACAGATTACTCTAATGTTAAAATCTCTTGTCAGTTGTACATTCTGAACAAACATTCTCTCACCTTAATGTATAGGAAACCTAAACTTGCTTTCAGAACAAGGAAGTAGTCACTCCTATCACAGAGTTACTTCTAAATTCTGTACATAGGTCAAGTGTCATTGCACATATTGTATTTGTTTGAAAAGTTACCCATTTGCACGTAAATCTCTCTGACGCACTGTGATTATTGAAGCAAGGTGTGCCCACGCATCTTTTTATCCCCAGCATTTAGGGAAATGCTTGACAAATATTAGAAGGCATGCTATAGCTAATCCGCTCTTCAAGTTTTGAGTGGTCCTGCCGTCCGCATCCCCTGCCACATTCCTCATTCGCTGTCACCGATGCTCATTGCATCACAGTGTTTAAGGATAAGACAATTCCTAGAGACAACATTAATTGTCTCTCTTTCCAGTGATGGCCAACTCTCAGTTGTGCCAAATATATTCATTTTTACCACCCACTCCCAACTTTCACACCTCCTAGATCAACAAACCAGTTAAGGGCAGCAAATGAATTGAGGATACTGAAGAGCCCTGTGGGCATTGGCTGGAATGCAATTGAATTAGACTTTCAGGATTGCTTTGCTTCCAAGCAAGGGAAAGAGAGATCGAAGTCAATTCACCACCTTTCTATATCCAAGATGTAAACATCGTTAGCACTGTTTCTAAACTCCACCGTATCCTTTCCAAAGGGATAACTGAGCAGCTTAGTGCTTCAGATGTAGCCTGATGCAAAATTAAGATTTTTCCAAAAGAGTTTTTTCGTTTTAGCATTCTTTTCCTTATACACAAGCTTGTGATCAAGCTAAAGTTTTGAACCAATTGCAGCTTTTGAAGACTCACAAGATTTAGAGACCCACTCCTTTGTGAATGATGATGTTGTAGGTAGTGGGGTATTACTCAGAAGGGTGGGTGAGCACAAAATCCTGAAGTTTACACAGAGTTCGCAGCTGTCTCTTCCACTAGTCACCAGCCCACCCCGCTATGGCTGCTCTCAAATGGAGAAAAATCCTGAAGATAAAAATAATTAATTTAGCTTGAGATCAGAGTCTAAAAACTGTGGAAAGAATTTCACATTTTCCTCCAGAAAGGAAAGAATTACAGTCTGCTCGGTTCCAATCAAGCCTTTTATGACATATGGAACAACTAAGTTCTTTTTTTCCAAAGAGGACAGCTTTCATTAATCAAGTTTTTCAATTTCTGTAGAAGAAAGGCTGACACATAACTTAAACAAGTGGTTAAACTGAAAATATGATGTAGTTTTTATTTGGTTAATCAATGACTTAATAGCTCAAACTGAACTTTTAGGACTGCATTTATTTTCAATCTTCTTTATCAACAGAGTTAGGTCTATTACATGGCCAAATTGAATATTCAGAATTGCTCATTAAAAAGACTGACCAAGAAAGAAAAAAAAAAAAAAAGAAGGAGAAAATCAATTAAAATGCCAGTATAAGGACAGAGCCATTGATATTAAGAAGCTTCAGGAAGTTTATATATCACACAGAGATTTTTTTCTAAAACTTCCTTTTAAAAGAGTAGTATTGATCTTTTTTTGGACAAAAGCAAATATATTTTCCTCAGGCCCACGCTGTGTTTTCTAAAGTTATCTGATTTATTTTTTAAAATATTCTTTCCTTAATCTGTTAACATAGCCTTATCTCTGTAACTCATAAATAATACACGAAACTGTGTTGCAGATGTCTACTGAGACCAGGCTAATGCATCCCTGCATTAGCTTTGTTCTCTCTGCTCTTCCTTGTTTGTGACTTCCCTCATCTTTTCATATTTAGAGCTTAATATAAAAAAGCAAAAAAAAATATTAGAAATACAGAAGGAGATTGAGGTTGGGGAAGAAGATCTAAATCTCAGCAAAAGGTACACGGGCCATGCATTTTTATTATGCCCATGTCTAGTCTGCATTGAATAGTCAATTTAGGGTGTCATTTTATCAAGCACAATTTTATCAAATGGACACTCTGTGTCTCTGCAGAGTTTGGACACAGGGAAGCTTGTTGTACTATGGTGCCAAAGAAAAGTAAGCATCAGGTGACTTCGATCCTGATTCGTACATTTAATACCCAAATTGACATCCTTGAATCTCTGGCTGTTTTCTTTACAGAACATACTGGAAGCTAAATGTCTAGTAGGAAATGCCTTGAGAAACAAAGAATTGACATTGGGAGTATGCACTTTGAAGCATTAAGTGATTGTGAACAGCAGATAAGTGTTCAGAGTTGAGAGTCCATTTTCCTTTTAAACAGCACAGTTGCCAATAATGGTAGGTCAAGGTTACATTTTTACACATTTGGCCTCTGTCTTAAGCCACAGGATATAAATGCCCCGGACGATGCATGCTCAAAATGGACAGTTACGCAGAATTTGGAGAGGGAGAGAAGTGATTGTGCAACCAGATTACAGAGGCCAGCCACATTCCAAAGAATTCACATTTATTCAGCATCTGGGATAGTTTAAAACTTATAGAAAATGGGAATGGATGTTGACAAAGGTAGAATAATATACATTGAGTTCAAAGACAATGCAAATAAACCTATATAACCAGTGACATGTACATGAAGAGAGGCCTTTAACAAGAATAATCAGAGGCTGGTCTGTATACCTCTTTGAGTGTCTAGACATTTGGCTGGAAGAACACAAACCAAATGCTCCAAACCTTCCTCTTTTGCACTGATTAAATCTGGCTGCCGTGACTTAGCCTCTGTCTTAAATAGAACAACTCAGTCTTCCTCCTCTTCTTCCTCTACTGTTATGTAAGATTCAGAGTTAATACTTTGGGTCGAGGGAGTTATAAAGAACATATGAGTCATGTATGAAAACCAGAAAGAGTCCAAAGACCTTAAACCTTAGCTGAGAGTTTTCTTCATTTGCAGGCATTCTGTCTTTCCTGAGCTATCAGCTCTTAAATACTCAAGTCAGACATCTACGGTGGAGATGGCAGACCTCCCCCAGTGAAGACTTGCAGCCCTGAGTACTCTTGAAGGCAGGGGCTTCTCTTGACTCTCTAAAATCTTTACTGACTTCTCTATAGGGATCCAAGATTAACTTCCAGTGAAAAGAAGATGTAGGACATCATTAGCTTTTTCTCTCTTTCCCAGGTACTTGGACAGTTGATGATAATTGACTGGTGGATGATGTCAATTCTTGGGCTGGTATAAAGCCATGTCTCTAGGCTCACCTTTACCCAAGAATCGAGAATTAAATTTGAATCTTGAAAAGGAAAGTTAACATTGACATATATGTACACATTACAAAGGAAGAAAAAGAACCCACTACTATCAAATTAAATGAAAATAGATAAAATTTTAGAGTGTTGATATTTTTAAATCTATCTATTACTAATAGGTATTGCAAGACTCTTTCAGAACAATGTCTACTGAATGTTGAGCAAGGTAAATATATAAGAAGAAAAAACCACCACAGTGCATCAGACTGTATTATGCCTTGATTTTTTTCCCTCTTTCTATAAGGGACTTTTTCAAGGAGGCAGTTACTTTCTACAATTAACTCTGAAAGATAGGGATGTGCCTCAAATACAGAACTTATTGTAATCAGACACGTATGTCGTTAAGTTCTTCAGTATCACTGCTTGAGGCTTCGTGTTTCATGAGTATTGTGCCCTGTTGAATGATGTCATTAGTGTAGACAACCAGAGAGAAACCATTAAGTACAAATACTAATTAGGAGTTTGCATTCACTGATGAATCTGAATTCTTAAAGGGAATGCTTGCCCAACCTCTGGAAGTACAGAATAGTCCTTATCTTCCACCTGCAGAGTCAGCCTGCCTGGGACCAAAGGCTGCCTATACCACAGTATCATTGTGTGACTGTTTCTGTTAAAATTCTCCAGAGAAATGATTGTGGAGCCTTGGTGAGTCTAAAATCTGATGGAGGAGATCGCAGGCTGGGGACTCAGGAAAGAGTTGCAGTTCAAGTCCAAGGCCATTTGCTAGCGAGTCAGGAAGGGTTGATATTTCAAGTGAAGTCCAAAGGCTGTCTGCTGGCAGAATTCCCTCTTACTCTGGGGAGTCTTTTGTGCTAGTCTTTTGTGCTATTCAGGCTTTCAGCTGATAGTATGAGATTCACCCACATTATGGGGGCAGTCTGCTTTACTCAAAGACCACTGATTTAAATGTAATCTTATCCAAAGACACTGTCACAGAAACATCCAAAATGTTTGACCAAATATCTGGGCATGATGCCCCAGCCCAGTTGACATATAAAATATGTCACGATGACCTAGGGCAAGTTACTTAACCTCTTTGTGCCTCAATATGCTCATCTATAAAGGGGGATTAATTGAAGTTACATACTTCATAGGATAATTGTGAAGATTAAATAGGTTCATTTCTAAATGGAGTTCTTAGAATAGTACCTGGCACTTAGTAAGCACTTTATTATGGAATATTGGAACGGAAAGGAGCATTCAAAATATCAAGTCCACTCTGAGATCCAGAGAGGTGAAATGACTCTCCCAAAACAGTAGAATTAGTTGATATTAGAATTCTAATGTCCAGAACACCAGGCCGAGACTATTGGACGATGCTTTACTGCTACTTCCCTTGACTAGGTAGGCTCAATAACAGTATATCAGTGCATAGATGACAGTATATAGATAAGATGCACTATTACTAAAATTTAGAATTCCTTTGTTATTGAGATGTTATTAAAATAAACACTTGGTAATCGTTATTGCAGAAATATGTGTTTGGTTATCTGTATCTATAGATTATGAAATACATACCTCTTTTGTCCACTGGATGACTTATTAAAACTGAGATTCCTTCGTGCTTCTGCTGGTCCACATTAGACATTATATTCCCTTGGGACAGACCGAGCTAACACTAACACCGGGTATTTCCACAGAACCTACCCTCTAAGGTTCAGTGGGAGTTAAGATACAGCTAATTGAAAAGACTTGCCTAGTTTGAATTGTTTTGGTTTTTTCTTCCTTTAAGGATTAGATCTGCATTCCATTCTGAGTCTTGTTGAGAAGAGCTTTCTCTTCAGAGCCTTTTCTTTCTTCCTATCCTAAAAGTTATTTAATCTTAGATTCTAAATCAGTATTTCTCAGAGTGAGTTCTGCCAAGATCACCTGGATTATAATTACCTGCAGAACTTGATAAAAATACAGACAACTAGTCAGCACTACAGAAACAGTGAATTTGAATTTCTAGGGGTGAGAGTCAGGAAAATACGCTTTTTACAAGCTCGTCGTGTTGATCCTTATGCCATAGAAGCTTGAGAATCATTGTACTATATTACCTTGATCTTGCTAATAAACACCACTTCGTGGAATTATAAAGCTGTAATAATGTCCATTAAAGTTTCTAGGTGGCTCAGTCTCCATTTATTTAATTATGTTGCATTACACATTCCTTCTAGCTGAAAACAGTTTGGTTCTTCTGCATTAATGAAGTGTAGCTGTGCTTACACAGTATTTCCTGATTTGAACTTCTGGAATAGTGATTATTGTTAGCTCTGCCTTACAGAAGCTCCAGGAAAGGTATCGCTTGCTTTTAATGCTGACTGTTAATGTTCATGGTTCATTACAGTAAGTGGCACATTTTTAATCACCCAGTAAAAAATTTCCATTTTCAAAGTACGTTAAATCCCAATGATATTCTCAACTGAAATCCTTCACATCCTTACTATACAGTTTAGTAAATATCTATTTTTGAAGGAACAGTTGGTACCATGTAGAAAGACACACGTGTAGATTTAAACTTACTTCAAGGAAATAAATCATTGTATTCTTAAGGTGAAAATATCCTTGGGAATTGATTCTTGATTCCTGCCTGATCAATTATCATTGACAATGCTGAGATTAAGAGCCATTTAACATTTACTGAGTGTTCACTATATTGAAGAGACTTCTATGCATTATACTATCTAACCCTCCAACAACAAAATAAATTAGACAATTGTATTTATCTTCAGTTTTCAAAGGAGGAACCAGAGGGGTCACGTCTCCTGCCCATAATCACACAGCCTGTCAGGGCAAGAGTGAGGATTTAAACACAAGTTGATCAGACTGCAAAACCCTGCTTTTCGGTTGACGAGCTTCCTGTTTCTGCTCTGTTCTGACATTATTCATAAAGAGAGACACTAGACAAAGAGAAAATGGGGGCCGGGCGCAGTGGCTCACGCCTGTAATCCCAGCACTCTGGGAGGCCGAGGCAGGGCGGATTGTTTGAGCTCAGGAGTTCAAAACCAGTCTGAGCAAGAGCGAGACCCCGTCTCTACTAAAAATGTAAAGAAATTATCTGGACAACTAAAAATATATAGAAAAAATCAGCCGGACTTGGTGGCGCATGCCTGTAGTCCCAGCTACTCGGGAGGCTTAGTCAGGAGGATTGCTTGAGCCCAGGAGTTTGAGGTTGCTGTGAGCTAGGCTGACGCCACGGCACTCACTCTAGCCTGGGCAAAAGAGTGAGACTCTGTCTCAAAAAAAAAAAAAAAAAAAAGAAAAGGAAAATGGGATTTGGCCTTTGAGAATAGTACTTGCTGCCACGCCAAAGTTAGAAGCATACAATTAGCGCTTCACTGTAGAGGAATGTGGAGCTGGCTGGGGCCCAGCAGATCTGAGGTTTAGAATAAGCTCTATTACTAGTTAAATATGGACTCGTTGCAAGTCATTTATTTCTCTGGGTTCCATTGAGTCCATTGATCATATGTAAACCAAGGGGGCTGGAATCTCATTTCCCTAAGCATATGGTATTTTTTTTACAGATACTGTGATTTTGTGTTTTTTCACAGATCTTTAGAACTATTAGAGATGGACTGGTCAGGAATCACTCAGTTGTAAAAAATATATATCTCTTCAAGTTTGCTTAGGTAAAAGAAATTTATGGTAAGAAAAATGGTTTATCTCACAGAAACAAAGTTGAGAGATACAGCCAGACCTCACAGGAACAAAAAGTCCTCATTTGCTTTCTCTTTTCCTTTCTCCTTCATGGGGCCAAGTGATGTCCTTTTCTATGTGTTGCTACTTTGTTTTTCTCCACCCCAGCAAGTGGACTTCGTTTCCTCATTTGCTCATGGCCAGTGGCAGCTGCCTAACATGGTATGAATTCCCAGGACAAGAGCATCTAATTGGCTGAGTGTGGATCCAATGTCCAACACTGAACTAATTATTCAGACCAGAGAGTAAGAGGAGATTGTTTGGTATTTTGTACTGTCTGTTCAAGAAATGATTTCAATCATTTACACAGAGTTTATAGAACATTTGTGAAAAATTAAGAATGAATCCCTAATGGGTAGTATAGACATGGTTTGCCCTAGGAAAATCAAAAGCATTTTTTCACTCTTTCATCCATAATTCTGTATCTTTTGATCCTATTTTGTTCTCTTTTTTCCCAGTGCCTTCATGTTGCCTTTCACCCCAGTCTTTTCTGATCTCCCTGGTTTCTTTCCTTCCTCTAGTCATGAAATTTCTCATTTCTTGAAGTGCTGCAGGCAGGTCTTCAAGGTAGTAGCAAAATAAATCTAACGAAGTAATTCCTGCCTAGAGTTAAAATAAATACATTGTCATCTTTCATGGAGTGATTATTATGTGCCAAATCCAGTGCTAAGCCCTTCACATGTACTATTTTATTTATTCTTCACTATAAACTCACAAAATAAACATTAACTTATTTTTCCATCTGAGGGACTTAAGGTTCTATGTAGCTAAGTAGCATGTACAAGCTCACAGTGTACTATTTCCACATAGTAAATGGAAAAGCTGAGATTTAAATTCAGCCTCCAGAGCCTGAACCACTCTGTGCCAGGGCTGCTATTGTCATGATACGTTATCCAAGGATGTGGTGCAGCTGACTCATACTGACTCTTAAGAGCCAAGTGTTCAATTGCAGGAATTTTGAGAGCTGACTGTTAAACACGGCCATTATGAAACCTTAAGTTATGAAATTAAATTTAAAAAATAACAAATAGTCAAAACTCATCACAATTTTACTACATTTTGTCAATATATATGCATTTGAGTTTAATTTTATCTATTGTATCTATGCAGTAGAAATACTACATTATCTCTTCTGAACTCCGTTTGTAAATATCATGTCAATGACTTGAAATCCGTTAGAAATATTTACATCCGTTAGGAATTCCTAACATCCGTTAGGAATATTGACAATTGCCCATCTAAGTGCAATTAAAATTTTTAAAAAGTGAATATATAGACAGCTGTATAGGTCACACAAAGAGTATCAAAAAGTTGAAGAGCACTGTGGGCTGCCAGTTTTTGACCCGTGTTTTAAAGAAATGCATCTCCAATGGATGAGTCTCAAGCAGTCCTACCTGAACTCCCTTCTGAGTGCAGGCACCTGACACAGCTACATGTCTGATCAATTCTGATTGCTTCAGGAATCACTAACAGCTTGTTGCCCAGACAAAAAAGAAATTAAATTAGTCCTAGCCAATGGTTGCCCGCTGCCTAAACGGAGGGCTTTTTGAGGCCCGGCTAAGGTTTCCTGTCCTGCACAACCAGGTATTTGCATTGGCAGAAGTGAAGTCACCGCGGTCTCTGCAAAGCGTTGACTGGCATTCTTCACTGAAGTGCAAGAGTGCAAGGAAGAGCTGACCCAGGGATTAAATTTTGCTTACCCATAGCAGTGGCACTTTTTATGCATCCTGCCTTTTATGCATCTGTTTTAGACTTTGTTTATTCATTAGTTCCTCTTTCTGGGTCAATGAGAAGCCAGAGAGAAGAGGGTCTTGCAGCTGGAAGAGATAAATATGTGATGGGGTGTGTGGGTGGTCATTTAATGTTGCTTTCTGGGCTGAAATGATGCTGGTTTCTTATGTTGTCTGTGGAAGTAGTAATTATCCTTCTCTCTTTGACTGAAGTAGTTATTTTTGGTAAAAAGCTATTAAGTCTTTTGACTAAGAACATTTTGGGTAGCCTGTGGTTGGTTGGCTATGTTTAGATCACTTGCTCCGTGACCTTGGACAAATCTCCCAGCCTTTCCATTTCTCTCTTGTTAAGCTGAGAATGATAATTTGTCAATGTGCAGACAATGAAAACACAAAGTTTTTTTTTTATTTTTAAACTTCTAAAATACTATTTCAATTCTTCACCTTTTAACAAAGGAAAAAAATCTTATTTATTTATTTATTTAAACAATTACCCTCATTACTGCTAATTCACTTGCACTTGGGACACCACATCGTATGCATAATGTATTCAAAATCTGAGTGGAGGAACTATATCCTTAGTTTTTTAAATGTTTCTTTGGTCTGATTATTTGTCTCTGTCCAATTTATGGTATATTGTTCTAAATTGTGAATCTTTGGAGTGTTTCTCTTTTGTGCATTTCTAAAAAGTCTCTTCATTTCACATTGTCATATGAGTTTAATGAGCAAGTATATTAAATACTTATATATATATATATACATATAGTATAATATTGTGTTTTGCTCTAAGGAAAATTCTAAAGGAATTTTGAAGAATGTTTCTGCCATATGGAGCAAACTACAACAGTTTACATGAAAAAGTAATTATCTCTCAAAAAGCAGAGTATAATCAAAGTCAAGTAACACGATAGACTATGAATATAAATGAGAAGAATCTCTGTCACCGTTGCTACATAAAATGCACTGACCTTTGTCACAGCATGCTGTCTGCTCAGAGCTAGCTGGTAACCCTGTAGTCCACCTGTACCCCTCTGCTAGTGCCAGCTGAATGGTGTGCTACCCGAGTATATTTGTTCCAAACTGTCAGTGGTACTAGTTACTAAAATCACAAAATATAAATCAATGAAATACGGGGACATAAAGAGAGGGATTTTTTTTTTCGGTATAAAAACTAAATTGATTTCATTATAAAGATTTAAAAATAGAAATAGCTAAAAACAACTGCTAATGAATTAAATATTACAAGAAATTTTTAAAATTGGGAGAAAAATGACAAAAATTTAGAAGAATTCTGTATTTGTGATACTGGGAAGATTCTTACTCCACTTTGAGTAAACCAAGACTGAGAATCCCGGAGAATGCATTTCAGATGTGTAGTATGCAAGAAAGAAACTATAGAATTCCTAGTAGCAGACTCTTAATCACAGAAACAAATGGTTTATATCAAAAGCTCAATGAATTAATGTACAGTTTTTTAAGTTTTAAATTGTAATATTGATGAAATGTATGTTTCACTGCTATGATTTCTTCTCTAACCATTCTTTTTGTTGTGGTTGATTGACAAATCAACTGCTGGTCTTGCTGTCATCAGATTGGAGAACTTCTACTGTATTGAGAATTTGGAAAAAGAAGAAATCAGTTTTTATTAATAGCATTTTAGGGAGGTTGACCTAAAATGATTGGTGTGATTATATCACTGTGGAGGAACTAAGCAACATTCTTAGATGGAGAACGAACACATCAATGGTAAGAGAATGCAAACTTCACGGCAGGAGAGGTAAAATGTATACAGAAGAGTAAAGAGAGAGAAAGAAAAGGCTGGCAAGAAACTTTTGAAAAGACCTGGGAAGAGCTAAGGCTCCTGACTATAGGCAGTAGGAAATATTGAGCCACTGGCTCATTTTGATCGGGACAGTGATTTATGAAAGCAATATTTTAAGGGGATTTTTCTGACAACCGTGCACAGAATGAGGTGGATCCTCAATGGCAAATATGTTTTCTGAGGATGCAGACTCAGATCATTGCAAATGCTTACCTGGAGCACTGCGATGAGGAGTATGAGGCTGAAGCTGGCCTCAGTGAGAAGAGTGCTGTTTTCTCCTAGTGATGTCTGACATGAGCAAGGGAGGAAGGCTGCAGCATCCATGCCTGATATTGTTGGCCCTGGCTCAGATCAAAGATAAAAATCGTGGAAGCATTTATGCCGCTACAATTGAATGAGAGATCATAAAGGAAGGTATGAAAACTGTTTTGCAAATAAATACTAATTTGGTTCTGTGGATAAAATTACGTCATAAATAGAATGTTTAATTTCTGTTTTGAAGTCAAGCAAGATGATGCTTTTCCTTATTAATGACATAAGGAAATCATTAAAATATAATCGTAAAGAGCACAGGATTTAGAATAAAACAATTCTGCTCAACATCCAGACCTGCTATTTGCCAGCTAAATAATTTGAGACAAATTTCCTGAACTCTCTGAAAATTTATTAAGTTGCTGTAAAATGGTAACTAGGTTACCTAGCTCATAGGGATCCAAAATATTAAATGTATCCGAAGTATTTAAAGCAGTTAGAGTACTACCTGTCATCAATGTCCAGGAAATGACATTCATTATGTTTAGAGCATGATCAATGAAATTCTTGTTTGAAAACTATTTTACTAATTTTTGTCTCATTAAGTACTACCTCAAAAATAAAAATCCATAAAGCAATTATTCTAACAGTTTGAATTTTTGGTCTTCTGAGCCCCAAAATGAAACTGAACTAACTCTAGATTAAGAAAATAAGTTAAAATATATATTTCCAGGTCTTTGGAAAAGAGACACCAATATTTCTTTTTCCACAAGAAACTAGATATTATAAAATTCCTCCTCTGTTTGGCCCACTGTTTGCTTACAATTTATGGAAATAAAGGCTTCATAAGTGAGGCATCATCATGGCTTTGAAGGCATGGTCTGAAACGCAGGATCCTGGCGTACTCGTATGCAGACATTGCAATATATTTCTCCTGTTTCTGCCCAGTGGGCAGTGATTTCTTGGCAATGCACATGAAAACACTGGGCATCTATTCACAAGAATTCTCAGTTAGTTTATGAGAAGTTGTGATGTTCATTTGCAATAGGGTTTTGGCAAACTCCTGGCAGAGAATTTCTTTTTTTAAAAAAAGGTACAGAGCTCTCAATTTGGCATGACTCTTTAATATGTAGGTTTGTATTTCCTGTCTTCTAATTTCCTTAAAAAAATGTTGTAGAAACACACACATACCCATTCATTAAGCAACTTGAAGCAGCAGTCTGTGATATTTCCAAACAAAACATTGCTTTACCAACATGGTCGACTGTCTGAAACATCTCCTTTCTATGGAATTCTACCAGCTGACATTTGAGACAAAAAAAGAAGCAAAAAAGTAGCTTCTAGCTAGTTGTATGGTGTGTTACTTGTGGTAGAAGAGGATTCAAACCAATTTTAATCCAAAAGAAATATTATGAGTCATCACACTATTATATCCAGATCTGTATACACTGCATGGAGAGCCCTGTTCTGATTATGAATATCTTAGAACTGATTTCTTTGCAAAGCCTACTCCTTCCCTGCAAACTTTTCCTTTGGGTATCTGCAGATGGTAAATTTTGTTTGTGATATAAAAGTAATAAAGGCGTGATATATTAAACATGTATTATTTATAACAATGACTTGAATTATTATGATCATTATCTCTATTACTATTACTTATTTTAAAACAACTAATTCCAGGTCTACATATACTTAAAAAACAATAGCAAAAACTCTGACATCTGAAGTGTCTTTGTATGGAACCAAACACTATTAAACTAGCTTTAAAAAGATGTCCATTTATAGTGTGAAAATTTGCAAAACTTTCTTTCTTTACCGTGTGAGTTCAAGGAAACTCCAAGAATAGATATTCCACCCTACATGCTCTGTCCCCAGCTTTTCAAAGGGCACAGAAATTGCACCCAGCAAAGATGCCCTGTCAAAATGATTTAAAAGGAGGAAGGAAAGTTGCTGGAGGGGAATTTGTACTTCAGATCAAAAAGCAATTTTAAGTGGTCTCCTCTGGTGGCCTATGTTGAGACATATAACAGCCCAGACTGCTGTTTTTCCAAGAGGTTAAATTTCAAAAAGAGGAAACAACAGCAAACAGGCTGCCAATTTACTCAACAATGTCACAATTGGCTGGAGATTTGTTCAAAGTAAAACCTGCTGATTTACAAATTCCTGAATCTGCCTTACTCTTATATATTAACACTTCTTAGGAAACTTTAGAGCTTGCATGTCACATTTATGACTCTTGGGTAGACACAGCCCTGTCCAAACACACCGGTCCTCATGACAACTCTTTGCCCTGTAATTCAGCCCCACTGGAAGAAGCCACCCTTAACTCAACCTGTGATGCCAAGAGCCACCCCAGGTACCAAGGAGCACAGACTGGAGTTAATATTCAATGCATTTCTGTATGGTGTAAGTTGAAGGGGTTGTTTACAGCATAATTCCAAAATAATATTCATAGCAGACAGAAGTTCCCTTTTATCAGGCTCTAAGAACTGGTTTGGGGAGGCAAGCTGGTTAGACCGTGGCTCAATTTTCCTGGATCCTATCTGCAAGCGGAAAACTCTGCTGTCTGGCAGTGGAAACCACAGTGAAACCACCTCCAAATGTTGGAGAAGAGGCTGGGAGAAGAATTTCAGATCAGGATTCCTTCAAACAAGATGTACTGAGAGAAGAAGAAAGAACACAGAAATTGGGAAAAGCAAGTGTCAAATAGCCAGTAATTCTAAAAATTTGGAGAAGTTAAATAAGATTTAAATATCCATAATGCCCCAAGCGATGCTTCCTTCCAGAAAGCAGAAATTTCTCCAGATTATTCAGTTGTAGGCATGGTCCAGCATACAGTCAGAGAATAAATTTAAAGTAGGTCTGGTGAGGGTTACAGGGCTGATTCTATGAAAATACTGAATGTATTTTTTAAGGAGGGAAATGATAATCCTGAAATGTATACTCCTTTAACCGGGCAGCTACTAAGGTAGTCATTTTAAAAAAATATGTGTGTAAATACCTAGAAAAACATAATACATTGTACTAAAAGCTGCATGGCTATTAATTGTACTGTATGCATTCATTTTTGTATATTTATGTGTGTTTGTTAATTCATCTATATCTATCTACTGGTCTACCAGTAGATATTCTTAGAAAAGAAAAACTATAAAAATATTAGGGAAAATAATAGTGTTAATAATAACATAACTAGAGTCTGAAATTTCTGTGACATTACTAGATAGTTTTTAAAAAATCTTTGTAATTCATTGAGAAGTTAAAATATATATAATGTTGGAGCATAAATCAAAACACCTCATTGCTAACTGTGTTCTGCCCATCTTATGTGAGTAGTAAAGTCATAACTGAGATTTATTGAATGGTTCTTAACTTGTCAGTCTCTGCACTCACTACTTTATATATATTATACATTTGATCCTTACAAGAATAGTAATGATATAGATTTCATTATTACCCCCTTTTACAGTTGATGAGACTGAGGCTTAGAGAAACATCTTGTCCAAGGTCTACTAAGTATGATCATGTGTAATGTTTCAGGGGATAAATTATTTGACTCCAGGTTTATCCAAATTGGTTTAACCATCAGTAATGTAATGAATGGGTCCATTTATATTTTATAAGGAAGAGATTTTAGAGGAGTTAAAGAAAAAAAAATGCCTGCAAAAGCAGCCTAGTAGGCTGGAGAGTTAATGGGCTTTGGAAACAGATGGCCTGAGTTTTCCTTCTGCCTACATCACTTCCTAGCTGCATCATCTCAGGCAATTTATTGAAATATTGGAAAGTGATTACCTTTCATGGTTTAATCTTGCCAAGTGAATGTATAATTCTAACATTTACTTTACTGGATCCCTTTAATTCTTTATGTAGGTGATGGCCATAATTAATTCTAGAATTAGTTTTGTGGTATAGAAATATACAGAGTTAGTAATTCATTCTCTTTGTGTCTCTTACAACAAGCAGATAATGTTTTGCATATTTTCAAGCTGTCATACCATCATGACACCAAAAAGTATCCACCAGCAACATTTACTTAGATTATTGTCCACAGCTAGATATAATTCATTATTGCGTTGGGGTTACAATAAGGGAAACTTGACGTTTCAAGAAAATATCTCATGAAAGATGGTTTAAATTTTAAATGATAACATTCACCAGAAATAATCATTCCCAGTAACTCTGTAACTAAGTTTTGGGTTACTTCTTATATATCATTAATTTAATTTAATCAAATGTCACCTCATGTATCATTTTTTATTTAAAGAATTGCTACTCCCATTTCATGAGTTCCAAAAAGATCTCAGAAAATCTTACCAAAATATGCCTATTTATACTTAAAAGATAAATTCGACATACTTTTTTCTTTACTACAGCTTAGCAGTATGGATCTTACCAACAAGTAAAAATGTGTGATGCTAGTTTTCTCAATATAAACAATCATGTTCATAAGATGGGGCACAGGAACCTGCATTTTAAATAAATGCCCCAGGTAGTTCTCATGCATGTTGAAAATTGAATCCTGCTGGCCTAGGTGATAGGATTGTTGTATGGAGGCCACTCCTGTAAATTTCTTTTTCAATCTTCTCTCCTCACTCTCTCATTCTTTTCTTAAGGAATGTTCCCTCACCCTGTGCCTAAGTCCCACAGCCTCTGCTGATTGTCCAGGGTTAATTAGAAAAGAGATTGACCCCTGAGCCAAAATGGGCCCATGAGCCACTCTGGTGAATGGTCATTCAAACCCAAAGAATGATCAATCTCCACTGGTGTTGAGAAGCAAATGCATTATTTGATTAAAGACTAATTTTCTTGCCCCAAAGTTAAATATAAAATATGTGTGTACACAGATATAAATACAGATAAAGATACAGATACAGATATAGATATAGACATCTTTACAGAGAACATGCCCATACAGTATGAGTAAAACAAAAAGAAATTTAATACCACTTCCCACATCCTCAAAACCAAGTGTGTAAAAAGAGAATTCCCAGTTTAAGAAGAATAAAGATTTCTGGCTTCTTACTTCCCAGGCAGATTACAGTGTATGCTAAAAATGGATATCAGACTGAATTTAGTTGCCCTGTTTTACATTTAAGGCAGACAGGCTTCAACTACTGTAGTAGATACTTGGTGACCTAAGGCAGACAGCTTTGTTACGGAGGTGTCAGATGGAAGAGGAGAGGTACACAAGCTCCCAAAAATGGTCCTCCCAGAGTCCCTTAAAATACTTCAGGACAGGGATGGTCATGTTTGGCCCACAAACCAAGAATAACTGAGAACGGTCTCCATAAAGAATGCTCTTAATAAATCCATGCGAGGGGCAACGTGTGTCCTGCCCTCGGTTTGTGTGAGAGACCATTGATCTTCCCTAATCAGTTCTCCTTTCCTGTAATTTCTTTCTTGATATCACATGTGTAGTTTCTACTCCTTGCAATAAAATAATTCTGAACTAAGATAGCCATAGCAGGCAAAATTCAAGTTATTAGAACATGAATTTATGGGGTACCTTGGCTATTTGGCTCATTGATGCCTAAAATTTTATATTAGGTTTTTATTATTTTCGTGTCATTTTAATTCCATGTCATTTGAAGTTTTTTTGACTCATCCAAATATAGATATTTCTGAGAATAGTAATTACTCCTGAGGATCCATAAATTACGTATGTCCTCAGGATTATATCGGAATTTTTTTTTTTCCAGTGAACACTTTTTCGATAGAGAAAAAGAAGCTTCTGGCGTGGTACAAGGGATCGAAGCTATGCTACTGTAGTTGTGGCCAGCTTCCTCCACGGTGGCCGTAGGCTGCTCCAGCTTCCTAGTGGTGGAGGTGAGGGCGATTCAGAGAGCTTCTTTTTAGTGTGTTCTACCCGACAGGAACTGGATTAGGCATTCCATATATATTAAGGCAGGAATTTCCCACAATAACCCTGGGATGTTGGCTTTATGATCAGTATTCTACAGATGAAAACCTGGAGGATCAGAGAGGTAAAGAAACTAGCTCAGAAAGAGCTGAAATTAGAACTCCGCTCTGTCTGACTCAAAGTCTGCATTTTTAGCCATAGATACATGAAAAGAGGAGTGAGTAGACTAGGAGACATGGGAAAAAAGAAAAACTGTGAATGCATATGGCAACACTTTTGCAACTTAACTTTTCCCCAAGGATCTCTTTAACAGGAAATTAATTATTTTTTAACATTTATAACCTACGCTAATATGTACTACATTAACTGTGAAAAGCCCCTCTTATTCTTATATAGATATGTGCAACATCGCATCTCATCATTCTCTAGTTCAGGTTTCCAACAAATCTCTGTAAATAATCACAAGAAGACAGTTTTGAAAAATGTTTGCTCATGAAAATGTTTACCCTCAAAGTATGTAGGTAAGAATTAAAATGAATAAGATGGACTTAATCAAAAAGTGCTTAGGAAAGATAAAATTTTCTTAAAATATTAACTATATGGGATTTGTTATGCTTAAACACTCAACAAACTGGCTATTCCATAATTTTAATTGGTAGATACTATCTTTTTAACCAGGTTGTACAGGGGTACTGAAAATTTTAGTTGAAGACACTTAGCCCTATTCAGTAGGACATTTCTCTAATGTATAACTGGAAAATTTATCTTACTTCTTATGTATAAAGGTTATATGTTCTTTCAACTTGCCTTTCCTAACATATTGATTAAAAATAAGCTTGTCCATGTTTGATAAATACTCTGTGAAGTGGCAATTGGCAATCTCATGCATGAAGTCCTTTTAAGAATGAAAATTAAATGACTTTTCTAATAAAAATTCCTGGTAGAGAGTAAAACTTTATTAAGTCAAGTTCTATAGTTTAAGAAATGTGATTGTTAAGGTGGACTTTATTAGTACAGCCTAATATAAAACATTATGAAATTTGAGCATTTTGAGAAGTTTTTTCTAAATTCCAATTAGGAAATGAATTAATTAATTTAAAAATTACTAATTCTTTTGACAGTTCAATAACACATTCATATTATCACATGACATGACCCATTTGATCACAGAATACTCTACATTGCAATAATATGAGATGGTCAGATAGTCTGGGCTACACTGTGGACTCTTCACAATTTTACATGCTGCTTCTGGGATTCTAGTTTTTGAACAGAAAAGAATCACTCTCCTTACTACTGGGATCTGTACCCACCTAGTAGAATGAAATGGCAAATTGTCAGCTGTTCAGTTTGCATACAAAGCATAGGTTTTGTGACTGGATAATTTATAGTAAAAGCAGATTGCTGGCATGAATAGACTGGTTAAGCTTTTGTGTTAACACAATCGACTACACAGTTGCTCACTACATTGGAAAGTTCTGACTGACAAGTTCTGGCAACTTGCCTACAAAAATTGGAATCAACACCAACAATACAGTTGTAAAGCATTTTAAAACTAATTATATACAAACATTGATTTTGCAGACAAAATAGATTAGGACATGATTAGTCACCTTACAAATACTGATTATTCTTCCTTAGTTCCTTAAAGAGTTATTGTGCAGTATTTAACAAATTATTTACATTGACAAATGTCTCCTTTATCTACAACTTTCAGGAAATTCAACTATTAAGAAATATCTGTTCATTCTTGTAAAAAAGAGTTTAAATTGTCATTTCATTTAAACAAGATGGAGGCGTAATAGTTTTCAAGTAATGTAGAGATGCTAAGACTTGGCTCTGGTCCCACCTTTAGGCATGGGGTGTATGAGAATAAACAATACTTCACTATGGTCTATAAGGAAATAAAATAAAGCCACATAAAACTAGGTAATGGACCTCACATGTTTATAGAGATTATCCTGCCATAAGATCTAAAAAAGAGAAGAATGGTACAAGGTAATTCCCTCCTTTGTAGCTCCTTTGACTGTTTACCATAGAAGACAATATGTTGCACTTTGTCCTAGAGCATTAATCTGTCCTGAAATCCAAGTGCAACAGAATGAAGTATGAGAGAGCACCTCCAACTTCCCTACTTCATCTCCATAAACTCTACTTTTGTACTTTAATTTTCCAGACTGAGAACCCATCTTTCTCCAGCGGTTCAAACTGTCCTGTACAGAGTGGTGGTCTCTTGGGCTTTAACAACATTACTGCTGTCTTC
This sequence comes from Avahi laniger, assembly GCA_963575035.1. NCBI lineage: Eukaryota > Metazoa > Chordata > Mammalia > Primates > Indriidae > Avahi > Avahi laniger. Next base: position 106,987 of record CAUYSK010007941.1, read on the forward strand.
AGACAGCACCACCCCAATACTCACACAGGAGATATAAAGCTACACAGCCTCTAAGTGCTAATCCTGGCTTTGTTCCTTGTGACCCATAGGAATGTGACAAGATTAGGGCTAACTCTAAATTTCACAAACTTTGCTGATTCTGTGTGTATGTTTGCAAAAAGTTTATTATGCAACATTAGAATATATATAAAATGAAATATCACAGAGAACACTTATGTAAGAAATAAAATTTTTTTCCAAATAATTGAAGACCCTGTGTACTCTTTCCCAATTGCATCAATTTACTTTCCCTGCCAAGAATCATCATGACTTTAAATTTGGTATTTCTCATCACTATTTCTGCCTCATTCACCCTCTTACAGTGGCTAGCAATACTCTTAACGTGTTTGTCTTAGTATAATTATTTTATAATAAAATAAATAAAATGAGTGAAATTTGATTAAAAGTGAAAAAGATTTTTACAGAGAGTAGCATTGTGGTAGCTTTATTAATAGTAGTAAAAACAAAATCTAAAATGGTCTTATTCTGAAGATAACTATTATTTTATGCCAAACATATGTACCCCTTATCACACAACTTATTCCCTTGATCAAATTTGTCATTTTAGCATCTGTTGAATGATGAAAATCACACAAAAAAAATTAAGAAGAAAAATTGCAAAAAAAAAATCATTTCTGAACTTAACTGCCCTTTGTAAAGGAGGAAAAACCAAATAATCTAGAAGAATTCAAATGTACTTAGAAAAGAATAAGTATTTTTAAATGAAAAAAAACAAATAAAACTAGTGAAAGATGTGAATAGAAAGCATGAAATTTGAGCAAAAATCCAATTGGCTTAAGGGATGGGTAACTATTAACACATCTAAACTATAACATAGATTATTAGAACTCTTCAGTTTATTAAAGCAGCACTCTTCCAGATAGTTTTATAAAAACAAAAAATAAAACAAAATAAATAATATTCAAAATAATACTTGACAATACTCTCTGGGACACACAAGGAAAATTTCTTTCCAACCTTCATTTACCTTTTCTCATGAAATATTCAAAAAACAGACTAAGAGTTATTGAAATCATTTATCATTTTCCCCCTTTGGAAAAGTGATGCCATTTTGGAGGCGTGGTGTATTTTCACTCATTGGAGCATGAAAATCATAAATTCTAAACTGAGTTTTCCCTTTTAATAAACCACTCTATATATGATTAAAGTAGTTATGAGTAACCCTCATTTTAAAATATTTTATCTTATACAATTTCAAAATGAATGAGAGAAAAAGCAAGTATTTACATTCCAAAAAGAATTCATGAAATGGAAAGGTTTCCTAAAATAGTGAATATATGTATATGCCTTGATTGCAGTTTTATAAAAATATCAATCATATGTTCCTCAAAGTGAATTTTAGAAATAACCTCTTTTCATTTTTCTTTGATAAATGATCTGTATATATTTAAAATTGCATGCTGGATTCAAGGTACTATCCAAAGCCTGTAAATTACCATTATATTTATATTTACTATTTTTCTAGTCACATTTGTAAAAGGATCACAATCCTCCAAAATTATTGTTCTAAGAGTCACGAAAATTGACTTTTTCAGTGCTCAAGTAAGAATACTGGTAGTACCGTGCATCCAGAGAGGGGAAATATAAGGACTTGCTCTGATATTTGTATAAAAAAATGGATATCAACAATGATGTTGCTGGCAGCCATTGCTTATTCACAAAGACAAATTATTTCTAACTCAAATGACCTGCTTGCCCTCATAACTGAAAAGTCGCCAGCATGCCCACTTCATTCTATAATGGTTTCTTCTGGAAAACGTGTTCAAATAAAATGTAGGGATAAAGTAAGTTCTTGCCTTCTCAGGAAAAGCTGATTTATTGGGGGGAAGGGGTGAAGATGGGGATATGAAATAATGTTTAAGAAAGAATTAAACTTCATTTAGCAGTTCTTGGAGAAACTCACCTAAGCAAATGGTCAGCCTGAAGGATTTGAATTCTCTGAAATTTTCCCTTAAAAGTTTGGTATTTCATAGGTATGTAGGAATTCAAATTCAAATGGGGATAAAGATGTCATTAGACAGTATGAGACAGGGAAAAATCAGACTACAAATAAAAGGAAAGTGATCCATCCTAAACTATTTTCACTGGAGTTCCAAGTTCTAAAGTTGACTCTGAGCAAATATAGCTGTACATAAGCATCTAAAATCATGTGTGGTGGGAAGAATTCTAAGGTGGTCCTCTTTTGAGGACCCCCAGCCCCTGGTGTACACAGCCTGTAGTCCTGTTTCATATCTTCCTGTGGGGTGTGGGGAGGACCTGTGCTCATGATCAAATGTGACTCCTATGCTTTGGTTTCTTTATATGGTAAGGGGAAGGGATTGTTACAATGCAATTAAGGCCCCGAATCAGTTGATTTTGATTTGATCAAAAGGGAGATTATCCTGGGTGGCCCTGACTTAATCAGGTGAGTCCATTAAAAGAGAAATCTGGAAGTCAGAGATGCTGTCTCCAGCAGGCCTTGAATGAGCAAGCCACCATGAGTTCTACAGCTTCAAAAGAAAAAAAAAATTGATTCTGGAAACAATCACAATCACAGGACCTTGAAAGAGGACCTTGAGCTTCAGATACAATTGCAGCCCTGGCAATATCATGGTTGTAGCTTTATAAGATCCTGAACAGAAGACCCATGTAGGCTGTACCAGGACTCCAAACCCACAAAAATTATGAGATAATAAAAAGTTGTCATTTCAACTCCTTAAGTTTGTGATAAGTTGTTATGTGGCAATAGCAGACTAACAGTAAGGAAGAAGGGGCATGTTCATGTGCAAAACATCAGTTTCACAGAAATTTTCAATCTCAGTGATAGTCTGGAAGCACTGCTTTTGCTACTCAAAGGGTCATAGTAAGTTCAGAATTAGCCTGATCCTAGTGGAAGTAACATCTATTAGTCGTACCTTTTAGCCAGCTAGTTGTAGATGTTATCTGTTGACTTGCTATTGTGAAAGTTAAAAATTTAGCTTTCTCAATCTGTGCTATTCCTCACTCTAACCCCAATATAAAAACTACTTTTTAATGTATCAGTTGCTAATTGAATCCTAAACTTTCTGCCAAAAGTGTACTAGGTATGCTAGTGTACTAGATTCTAGTGTATGAGGTATTGTTTATCTGGACTGGTTTCTCTACCAGCCCACAGACAGCTGTTGTCCTGGGACTTCTTTTCATCAACATCCTGGGAATTTTCTTCTCTTTTCTGTTTTTCAACACCTGTTTCCTGAAGCTTCTAGCTTCCTTTTTTTTTTTTTTTTTTTTTGGTTATTCACTCATGTTACTGAAGCACATCTTCCAATAGCTCTTAAACTATGGTATTTAGGCGATATCTTTTTAAAAATATTCATTTTCTATCTGCAACTATTTATTTCCTATCCTCACTTTGTTAAAATTTCTTAAAATGGAATTCTAGGCTGGAAATTATTTTCCCTTAGATTTTCAAAGGAATTGGCTTACCATTTTCTACTTTCTAATGTCACTTTCTGATACTCAATATTTTTAAGTGCCTCTTCTATTCCTGGCATTTTGGCATTTTATACCCTGTGCTTTTATTTGAGTATTTTAAATTCATTTTTTGAGGAATCTACGAACCTACCAATCTGAAATTTTATTCATTTCCATTCCAGGAAACATTATATTCTTGTATTATTTTTCTGACAATTTTCTTCTTCGATTTTGTTCCATTTTCTCTTCTTAGAACTAACATTATTTGGAAATTAGACTTCATTTATTCTTTATGTTTCTTAAATTTTATAATATTCCTTCTTTATCTTGTCCAGCTTTCTAAGATTTTTCCTAAACTTCATCTTTCAAGTTTCCTGTTAACTTTTTAAGCTATGTTAATATATCTTAATTACAAAGATCATGTCCTTTTTCTCTGTATGTTTCTTTCCGTAGCCTGTTGCTCTTGTTTTATAGACATAATATCTTGTCTTATATCTCTGAGACTCTTAATGTTTAAATATTTTCTAACTCTCTATATTGTCTGTTTTCTCCAGATTCTTTTTGTGTGTATTTGTATCAGTCATTGCCCTTCGTATAAGTTTTTCCTGTCATATCTGTTGGTTCTTAGTTGTCAATTAACATTTAAGTGTAACATTTTAAAAAGCAAGTTGCTGATTGGAAACTTTGGTTTTCACAAGAGTGAAGCTAGTAGGCTGATGGGCTTTACCACAGGGGAGTCTGGCGAAGACCAGGCCATTACTGGGAGATCCCCAACTGCCGGTGTCTCTAACCACCCTTCACCCTTTTGGGGTAGTTTCCTCAGACTGTAGTCCTGCAATCTCACACCTGAAGATTAGGAACCTGGTGGCCAGCATCCTGGTAGCTGAATGAAAGAGGAGAGCTTGAGTGTCTACATTCAGTATGTTAATTTTCCCTTAATACCCCAGTTTCCAGTACTGCACATCAGACTAACTCTCAGTGTCCCTGACATAGCACACTTTATAGCCTGTCTTATTTAAACTTTATGATGGTCTTCAGGCTACGGTAGGAGTGATGGGGTCGTTGAGGGGATCTACGGATTCAATTTCTTTTTCAATAGACTTTCAACCTTTCTTCCTGCTTCTCCTTGCCCTTCTGCTTTCACAGGTAACTGAGGTCTCAAATTCATGAGCTTTTCCAAGGTTTTCTGCATTGAACTTTTTTTTTTTTGGTGCTGGTAGTAGAGGGAGGGTAGACCTTCTCCCTTTGAAGGCTTCCCTTGTTTCTTCAGTCCACCAACTCAGCTTGCGCTCGAATATCTGCTTCCTGCTCCTGAATTCATGCTGCCGCTGCCCATCTGCTGTCTTTACCCCTCTGTTGTCCCTTAGAGTCATTTTCCCCATGGGTTTATTTAGTAGTGTGTTGGTAAATGGCTCTCTCAGGGAAATAAAGAAAAGAAAAGAAAGAATAAACTCTGATTTATAGCATTAGCCAGTTTCAGTGGTGTAGGTACTCCCATTAGGACTGTCTTTAGGCCACCTATAGTTTGACAATGGCTTGTAGGCATCCTGAGTATTTAATGATTGTATTTTGATAGCGTAAGAGAGGGCTCCAGCCCAGCACTGTTTTATGCCTTTTTGATTTTTGCTATCTCTTTAATAGGGCTTTTGAAGAGGATAGAGATAAAGTTAGAAGTATATCCCACCACATTTAGAAATGGAAGTCTTAATTTCTTACTTACCTATTTGTGTAGACATAAATCAAATCACTAGGAAAATTCATCATTTGAGTAAAGTAAATTTAAAAAATGGAAATTATCTGGAATATATATGCAGGGCTTTGCCTCAAACAATGATAAGTTTGTTTTTTTCCTGGCACAAGCCTTTAGAGGAGAGAGGATCCCTTGAGCCCACAAGTTTGAGGCCAACCTGGGCAACATAGTGGGACTCTACCACTAAAAAAAAAAAAAGAAAGAAAAAAAATGTTTTTTCCTCATTCAATTTCACTGCCCTAACTTTTCTTTAAGTTAACAGGCCTTCTTCCCTCTCATTCTTTCTTTCCTTTGCATATATAAACACATCTATTAAAATGACTGAGAGACTTAAAAGAAACAAAACAAAGTTCACTTCCTTTACACATAAGCCATAAACTAAAAAGTTTACTTAGAAGGATATGTTTTAAAACATAAAGAGGATATTTAGGGCTATCATACCTAATACCAACTCATAACGCATTATCAGTAATCTACATCTTCGAGGTGCGGTACAAATAAACTCAGGTATTGAAACAATATTTGCTTCCACATTAGTCAATGCTCAGTTACTAAGAGATGTAAATCACAGAGGACATCTGACTTGTAAAAATTATCTTACTCTTTCTAATTGGACTGTGAAACATCTATCACCACCTCCATTTCTAAGAAATCTTAATGCAAACCTAAGAGACTGCAAATATTGCCACAGCTGCATAAAACTGTGGGTGCTAATCAGTCGGCGATGCTTCCTTTCGTAGAAACGGGGAGTTTCCGCGGGGGGGCGTCGCTGGGCTAATCACTGCAACGGGGAAACTCCTGGCGGAGGGGTTAGTACATTTAGACAAACAGCACAGTGAACAAATCAAACTCGCACTTCTATTAGCGAGATAAAGTTTGTCACACAGCCACAGAATTCACGAGGAAAGTTCTGAAAGAATCATACACTCCCAAAATTTAGAGCAGAAGTGATTTTAGATAGTGTCTTTTTTCGCAGAACTCAATTATAGATAAGGAAACTGAGGCCCAAAGTGGCGAAGTCCACTGTAGAGCGGGGACTAAAAAAGACTCAGTATGTCTACCTCACACTAGGAAATTTCGTGTCTAAAGATTTCTGTTAACCCCAAAACCTCCCTCAGGATCAGGAGAAAATAAAACTAGGATATTAACATTTCACATACTTCTCGTAGAGAAAAAGAAAAATGCTTTAGGTTTCAAGAGCTCTTGTCCACTAAGATAGAAGCATACATTTTTGCAATATTTGACTTGTGTGAAATAATTAAAACCCAGGGTTTTGGGGGTCACGAACTTGTTTGTGTTTATCCCATGACTTCCGCTATTGCTTGTCACGAGACCGGGTGAATAATGCGAGTGAGGAATGTTGCCTTTGACTGTTTTATATCCTATGTCTAAAATACAGACAATGTGACCAAAAAAAACACGCTGAAAATCCAGCAATGCTGAAGGCAAAGCAAAAGATTGTTATTTGGGTAACTGTTTTCTGTTTCGTGTGAAAATATTCCTAGCTTTCTTTTTTTTTTTTTTTCCCTTTAATTTTAATTTCTTTTCTGCTCCAGCCAAATGTTTGAAGCAGAACCCACGTTGGACACCAGTCAAATCTTAAAATTTGTTGTCATGGGTAGTATGTTCAGAAAATCTGTTTTGGTTTATTTTGCATGATGTCATATTACACGAAACAGTCTTAAAATGTAACATTTCCTTAGGGATTTCATGAGAGAAATGACAAAATGTACACGTGGTTAGAGTTAACTTTTGGAACTTAGGAAAAAATCTAGGTGCTAAAGAGAACAATTTTCAATTAAGTTAAAAAATACCCCTGAGGTATGTATTGCTAGGTGAGTTTTGGTGGATAATTACCTGGTTCTTTAATCTTTAAGGGGGTTTGACTATTCCAGACCACCACTGGCAAGAAAACATCCAAATTTTATTTTCAGTGAGTGATTTTTGAGTGAGTCAATGTAGGTACGGTAGCCAATCAAAGCTGAAGTCCATCTGCGTGAGTAGTTAGCCCTGATAGTCCTTGTCTAAATGCTTTGGGTAGCATATCTAAGTTACTTTTGATAGCTTCTGTCCTAGGGAGTTGAGGGCCACCATTTATCTTATTTAACCACAGGTTACGAGAGTAGATGATCTTATGGAGGTTTAATATCCTCTTAACATTTTGTCAGAGTTCCTTTCAGCTCTTTATATACCAATGATTTGTTTATTTATTTATTTATTTATCTTGGTGTCTTATGATTGTCTCAGAATAAGTGGAAGAAGTTTGTCATTATAAGGCCCTGATGAAGAAGAAGGAAATTCCCATAGGCCAAGAGAAAGGGAAGGAGGTGATTGACACCTGGCTTTGTGACCCATCAGGGGATTATGATTTACTGAGTGAGAAAATTTAAAACATTTCTTTGTAATCTAAGAAAGTCTGTGTAATAAACAAATGAAAAAATATTTAAGAGTTCATACTTCTATTAAAAATAATATCAGGGAATCTCAAAGAAGGTAAAACTAAGGATGTGTCCATAATCTAACTTTTTGACTGTTGCTCTTCTAAGTAGTGTTCAGGGATAACTAAAAGCTGCAGGAGGTGAATAAGCAGTATGCATACCTGTATTATCACACTATCACTACTGCAGGAATTCTGGACAAATAACAATTAGACTTAAAAAAATATTGCTGATGGTATGCTAGAGGACTACCTATTTAATCCATGTAGTTGTTTTTGGTGAACTCCTTGAAAGTTCTTGGATGGACATGTCTTTATTAAGATTACCATGTCCAAGGATTTACTTGCATCCATGCTAGTCCCATTTTTCTTGGAAGCACCTTTACTATATTCTTCCAGAGAGCATTTTATTTCGCTATGGCAGAGGCTTCCATTCTGCTGCCCTTCGGTCGTGTTTATCTCTTGTCTCATCACAGGACATAGTTCACAGATGTTTGGGTCTTAATTGGCCTTTAGAGTTTCTTATTCCTGAAAAATCAGAGGAAGTTGAAAGTTCCCTAAAAGCATTTAAGTTACTTCCTATTCAATCATAAATAGCTTCCCCGACTTTTTTTCTCAAAGAGTCAGAGGAAAATGATCAAAAAATTCCTGTTGCTTTCATATTGTGGTTTTTGGTCAGCAGATTGTGTTAAGGTGGGCAACTTCTGATTTTCTTGGTGTCTCATGACTGCCATTGGATATGTAGAGTTTGACTGTCACTGCGATTGGGAGGGAGGGAGGTTCTATCCGCCAAGGACAGGGGGGCAAAGGAGTTAATGTTTAGTAGGAGACTCATAGTAGATTGTCTTCCACTGGCTACTGGGCAGGGAAGCTATTCCAGGACATAAAGGACAATGCAGACTGACTGCCTACTTTACACGGTTTAATAATCCTACCGTGTAGATACATGCCAAGCATCTAGGTGGGAGAAAAGCAACATATTTGAAATCATCCCACCTAGCACAGAAACACAGAATGCGAGGAGCCAACGAGAGCCAGGCACATCAGTAAAGGAGCGACTTCCCCTGTGACCCCACAACCTGCTTTCGGGCCTGGGAGTATTGTAACAGCCAGAGGGACAAAATATTTTTAAAAATCACCATGATTGGCCTGACGCGGTGGCTTACGCCTGTAATCCTAGCTCTCTGGGAGGCCGAGGCGGGCGGATTGTTTGAGCTCAGGAGTTCGAGACCAGCCTGAGCAAGAGCGAGACCCCGTCTCTACTAAAATTAGAAAGAAATTAATCAGACAACTAAAAATATATAG
>CAUYSK010007942.1:0-22306 GCA_963575035.1 Avahi laniger
GCTAATTTTTTTTTTCTATTTTTAGTTGTGTGGCCAATTTCTTTCTATTTTTAGTAGAGAGGGGGTCTCACTCTTGCTCAGGCTGGTCTCGAACTCCTGAGCTCAGAACGATCCGCCCGTCTCGGCCTCCCAGAGTGCTAGGATTACAAGCGTGAGCCACCGCGCCCGGTGGTGTTTATTTTTAATAAGGAAGACTCTTCCCATATAGGATGTCTTGGTAAGAATGCGGAAGCTGTACTGGTCAGGATTAGGCATGGCTATGGTCCCTGGGGATACTGTGCCCACACAAGCAGTACCACCAATCAGCAGCCTAGGTATGCCTGTGGCCCCAGGGATACCTCCCCACAGAGCCAGGTACCCCTGTCATCTATAAGGGACCCTACCCCCTATAACCAGATACAGCAGTGGTTTTCTGGAAAACTACCTACAGGATCAGGTACCCAGGGTCTCTGAGAAATACCACCCACCATGGCACATGGAAAATATAGGTCAAATGGAGGACTAGGTATACTGAAAATCCACAAGGAACACCTCTCCACAGGTTCAAGTATAGCCAGTGTCTTCAGAGAGCCCTTCCCTCTGCATGCAGCTCTGGAATACATAGAAGCTCATTATGAGCTCTTACCCTGATTCCATGGTTAGTTCTTTCAACACAGTTCTAATTCTGGAATAGTTTACCAGTTGCCTGGCCTGACACAGACACTTTGGTGTATCTCCTGCCTCTGGTCTAGTAGAAGTCCAGGCTGCTTGCTAGGCAGGGACAGCCCAGGTAGCCTTCCAGCTACTGCTTCTGGGATGAGACAAGGCAGTCCTACTCAGTGGATGACAGGCAGGCTCACTACCGGCTCTGGGGCGGGCTGACCTCCCACCATCATTGGATCCCTTAGGCCACAGTGAACCAGAGCCTCTAAACTGGCAGACTTATGAAGACCAGGAGAAGATCTTTCCTACTGAAGAGGAGATTCTTTAACTAAGTCATGTTAATAAAGCAGCAAGTGGCAAAAAGTAACCTGAGCTAGCTTAAGCACAAAGGGATATTTGCTGAGAATATCCAGGAATATCTCACACATTTGGTCTTGGGAAGGACCAAAGCCAAGGCAGCTCTGTGTCCTTAGAAGCCAAAGCCTACTGGCCTTCTTGTTCATGATGCTATTAATTATTTCCAGAAATGCCCCGTCTTGGTGTTCACAAGATGGGCTGGGCACACCCTGCCCAAGCAGGTAAAGCCAATGTAAATTCGGTCAGAGCGGGAAGCTAACTGTCCCGCAGCTCCCCTAGCAGGGCAGAAGAGCCTGCCCTGGCTGGATTCAGGCTGCTCTGGCAGGATCTTCCCTTATGCTGATTAGTAAATCTCTGCTGAGTTGCTCCTTTCGTCAATAAGTAATGTCCCACTTTATTCTTATGAATGCTTTCACTCCTAAATTCTTGTCTGATACCAGTATTGCTAGCCTAGCTTCCCTTTGGCTAATATCTGCCTAGCATATCTTGTTCTATATCTTCATTTTCAACCTTTCTGTGACTCTATGTTTTATGCAAATCTTTTGTGAACAGCCTAGACCTCAATTTTTTTTAAAAAAACCATCTGAAAATCTCCTTTAATGGACAAGTTTGATATGTCTACATTTATTGTGATTAATGCATCTGGCCTTACTTCTGTCATCTTATTTTGTGTTTTCTGTTTACCATGCTTTTTCTTTTGCTTTTCCTCTTTTCCTTCTTTGTTTTTCCCTCTTTCATGCTTTCCATGGTATTGATAAAGTTTTCTTTATTCTGTTTTTTATTTTCTTGTCTACTGGGTTGGAAGTTAAATGCTCTATTTCTAGAGAAATAAGAGTTACCTTTAATTTGCTTTAACATGCATATTTTACTTAACAAAGATTTAACTCAATCTATATTTTTGTTCTTTTAAATAGTACAAGGATCTTAGAATGTGAACCAAAGCTTTCCATTTTTGATGTTATTTATTATTATTTTAGTTCCATCATATTTTTTACTCTTTCAAAATAGTAATCATTATTATTATTTAGATCTATGCACATATTTACCAGTTTATTTGCTTACTATTGCTTCTAATATCCCAATTCTTCCTTTCGAGTGCAATTTCTTTCTTGCCAAAGCACGATGTTTAGAGATTCTTTTAGCAAGGATCTGTGAATGGCAAACTGTCTTTCATTTGTATCTGAAATTCTCTTTTGTCACCTTTTCTGTTGAATGATAATTATCTAGGTATAGAACTTTTATTTTGTTTTTGTTTTGGACGGGATCTCACTCTATTGCCCTGGCTAGAGTATAGTGGCATCATCATAGCTCACTGCAACTTCAAACTCCTGGGCTGAAGCAATCCTCCTGCTTCATCCTCCAAGTAGCTGGGACTACAGATACGCACCACCATGTCCAGCTAATTTTTCTATTTTTTGTAGAGACACCATCTTGCTATGTTGCCCAGGCTGGTCATGAACTCCTGGCCTCAAGTGATCCCCCTACCTCAGCCTCCCAAAGTGCTAGGATTACAGGTGTGAGCCATTGTCACCAGCTGGATATAGAACTTTAAGTTGACAGTTATTTTCTTTCAGCATTTTCAGTCTGTAATTATATATCTTCTGGTTTCTATTGCTTCTAATGAGAAGCCTCCTGTCTGATTATCATTATGCTGATGACTTATAAGTCTTTTGTTTTTGATATTTTGCAGTCTCATTACAATGTAACCTATTTTATTTATTCTACTTAGATATTCAGTCATGTTTCTTCTTACTGAGAATTCATTTCTGCATTCAGTACTAGAAAATATATCTTTATATATTTCTTCTCTCTTTGTTCTCTTCTTCTGGAATTTCTAATATCTCTATTGGGCCTTCTTATTTTATCCTTCATGTCTCTTAACTTCTCTTTCATATTTTCTATGACTTTAACTCTGTGAATTGTATTTTGGATACTTTCCCATGTGTATTCCAATTCACTAATTCTCTCTTTAGCAGTGTTGTCAACTGTTTAATCCTTCCATTGAGTTGTTCTTATTTAAACATTGTTTTATTTCTATAAATTATATTTGGTTCTTTTTCAACTCTGTTTCCACTCCCCTACTCATTATGTCTTATTCTTGTCTTTTCGATTTTATTTTTTTCTTTATTTTTGGAATATTTTAAATATATTTATTTTAAAGGCATTTCCATATTTTGAACCTGTACAGTTATTTGAATTATTCAATGTGTTGTTTTTCCTGACTCTTTCTTGCAGTGGCTCATCTCTTCTTGTAGTTTATAGTTTTTGATTATGAACTTATCTCCAGCAGGACTTGGTTTCCATGGAAGACTTGCATTCCCTTAGCCATGGAGGAGGCATTATGTTGTGCACTTTTGCCTAAGACCTTATGGGTTTCACCATTTCTAGACCAATTTATTTATTATTTTCTTGAATTGATGTTCACACAGCTTGTGAGTAGTGCAAATTTGTATCCCATACCTATGTTTAGCAAAGGCTTGAGGTTTTAAATTTCTCAAAGATGACTCTTTTTTCACCCTCAGGCCCAGAAAGATGACAAGCTACTTTACCAAGTCCCCACTGGTGGTGAAGTTTTCTGATTCCCATTACATGGATAGGTAACACTCATGGCTCCTAATTTTATGAAGGGAGTTTGGTTCCAGTTCTACAACATGCAGAGGGCTGGGTCTTGTTTTTCTGTCTTTATTACTGTTAAACTCTAGTTCTTATGATGTATAATTTGTTCTAAGGCCTCTCTGAGCTCTCCTTGCGCGCTTTGGCTTTGAGTTTTCTTTTCATTCCTGACACTTAGGGACTTCCATTTATTGCTTTAAATGTGATTACATAGTTTTTAAGTGTTATGTTTTACATATTTTAAAATTTATCATATGTATAATTATCATAAAGTTTATATTTCTAGAGGGGGATGTTATCTCACATCAGCTCAGTCTGCCACATTACCCAAAATCTCCTTATACTTTTGTGTTTATGATCCAGTCCATCTCTCCCCCTAGGTTATAATTCTTTTAAGGACAGAGCTTTTTCCATTCATATTATTACGCAATTCAAGTATTTAGCCCAATTTTCCGCACTGAGTAGGTCCTCAGTAAATGTTGCTGCTATTCTTCATATTGTTATTATTTTTACCATTTCTAACCTCAATGTTCAGGGGTGACAGAAAAGTAGATTCTGTATCTGCTGGGAGTATTTAAAGTATGCAGTCAGACTGCCAGCCTTTGGCATTGTTCATCTGAATTTCATTATTCATGAACAACATCTTCTTCAATCACCTTCAAGGACAAGTCATCATCTATTAGACCAATGTTTCTCAAAGTACATGTTGCAATCCATTAGCACGTCATGAAATCAATTTAATGAAATAGAATAAAATAGAAAATAAAATACCGGAGTGCATTGCATACATAAATGTAGGTACTGCTTAATAAAACTTTTGTTTCAGGTGTGTGTGTGTATGTGCGTGTATTCTGGGTCACCATGCAAAATGTATTTCAGGATGTGGGTCAGGGTGAAAATGTTTGACAGTCTTCAATTAGACAATAGTTCACTTTTCTCTGAGATCCACTCATTTCTAATAGGCTCACCTCCAAGAGCAAAAATTACTTCCAAAGCCAGGAAAACTAAATGTCTATCTTTTTCATGCAGAATTCTTAGAGTCCATCAAGCCCCAGGGCACATGGAAGATCCCACAATGGTCCGTGCTGCCCTGGATCGGAAGCCTCACAAGTGGTCAAGTATACTCAGCGAGTCTTGTAATTCACATATATTCCCTGTGCTCTGGGCTCCCATACTTCACCCTAATCCTCCTTCCTCAGCTCTCCGGATAGAACTTTCAGCTGTTGTTTAGGAGACCTTTGAGACCCTTACATGCTGCTTTCTCAGGGTTTTGACCCCTAGACAGTTCCTCGAATGTGGCTCTCCGGCCACATATAACATCCACCTGGGGGGACACTTGGGCAATTACTCCCTTGCACTTAGGTCCCAAAAAATTATCATCTGTAGAACTTCCCTACATAGTCTAGAGGGTAGAAGTATCAGCTATTGTTATCAAGAAGGGCCTCAGCACTTCTTTCCCCTCTCTACCATCTTGAAGGTCTGCAGATCACACTGAGATTCATCCCATCTCATATGCAATGAACCATGGTATGAAGGGACTTGGGCCTCATATAACTCCCACATTCAGTATATCCTATGGCTCCAAAATAAAAGGAAGTCTTTTACTCTCTTTAAAAAAAATCAAATAGGCCAGGTGTCATGGCTCACGCCTGTAATCCTAGCACTCTAGGAGGCCGAGGCGGGTGGATCACTCAAAGTCAGGAGTTCGAGACCAGCCTGAGCAAGAGCGAGACCCCATCTCTACTAAAAAATAGAAAGAAATGACCTGGACAACTAAAAAAAAAAAAAAATATATATATATATAAAATTAGCCGGGCATGGTGGCGCATGCCTGTAGTCCCAGCTACTCAGGAGGCTGAGGCAGGAGGATCGCTTGAGCCCAAGAGTTTGAGGTTGCTGTGAGCTAGGCTGACGTCACGGCACTCTAGCCCAGGCAACAGAGCAAGACTCTGTCTCGGAAAAAAAAAAAGAAAACACCAAAATATATAGACATTTATTGAGCTACTATTATGTGTCACACTTTTACATACATTATCTCATTCAATCATAATAGCAACCCTATCAGGTTATTTTACAAATAAGGAGTGAGAGGGTCAAAGAGATTAAGTAACTCACCAGAAGTTACCTAGCTAGTAAGTGGCTGCCATGCTGGGATTTGAACTCTAGTTTGGCAGACTCTTGGCCTGAGCCCTTAATCCTTCACTCCTTCAGTTAAGAGGTCTCCCTGCCAGTAAGGACATAGACTCCAGGACCAACTCATGCAGAGCCAGTGCTTTCTCTGCATGACTGGCCTAGAAAGTGAAATGATCACGAGGTGGACTCCTGCTTCCTAGCTGGCTCACTGTGTGTCCTTGGACAAGTCACTTACCTCTTGGAGCCTCGGATTCCCTATCTGTACCAATAATTGGAATATCTCCCTCAAAGGGCAGCTGCAAGGAAGACATAAGACAAAGATGAGAATGTATTTTGTAAAGCATAAATTTATGCCAATGAAATAACTTATTATAAAAAGTCATATAATCAATTAGCTGAAAGTATCTGCATTTTCCCTGTGAAATTGGAATCCTCTTCATTGGCTTCCACTGCTCTCAGGATAAAACTCAAAATGTCACCTTGATCTGTCAGGCCTGCATGATACGATCTTTTGTTCACTGACCTTTCCTCATTGTGTTCCAACTTTATTGGCCCCTCTGTTCCTGCTTCAGGGCCTTTGCATATGCTGTTTTCTCTGCTTGAAACATTTCCCACCTTTACCCATAACCCCTACTCTCCACTCCCACTTTGCCTGACTAACTTCTCATCCTGTGGGTGGCAGATTAATATCCTCTGGGTGGCCTTACATGACTAAGTTAGATCATGACCAGGTTAGGCAGCCAAGCTGGTCTGTAGTTTAGCTATTAGTATGCTGGGGTTATGAGTCCAGGCATTGAAAGTGTGGCCTTGTTGTTTTCCCTTTATTTTGTAATTAAGATTTTAAATTCCAATCAAGTTGAGCTGAATTAAAAGAAGCTAGGACTGAACTAAAGGGGGGCCACCGGTGGTTGTGATCAGAAGTGTGAAGTAGATGTAGGAGATGAGACAGACATGTGCCAACCCAGGTGTAGGCTTCGCCCCACCCTAAACCCCTCTAAGAATCCACTTTCTCCCTGGGAACCCCTCTCACCGCAGGAAATGGCTAAGCATGAGCCAGCTGGTCTTCAAGAGACACTTTCCTGACCGTAGGAAAACATTTCCCAGCTTCCAAGTCTTTCCCTGTCTTCTGCATATTTGCCTGCATTTATTCGTTCATCGATACGATAAATATCATAAATAATATAGTGTAGTGCACAGATTTTGGAGTCAGACAGAAACTTGGCTCTAAAGTTATGGAACTTCATTGAGCTTCAGTTTCCTTATCTATAAAATGGGGATGATAATACTTTCTTCAGGTAATGATTAATTGAGATACGTATAGACGAATTTAGCATGGTGCCTGGCACAGAGTCAACACTCAGTAAGTTTTCGTTATTATTAAAATAGAACTTTTAAAACAACCTGCACTTACCTGGCTCACTGGCTTAAGTGACGCCATTGATTCTTTGTAAAACACACTGATTTACACTCGTAGTCAGCAAATGTTCACGGCTAGGATGCCATGCGTTTGTGCTCCATCATTTGGTTGAATGGCATGCTTACTAAGAGTCATTAGTTCTTAACTCAGCCTGTTTATGCCAGCTGCACATATTATTCTTATATAATTTAACTAAATACTACATAAACCAATAAAATATGAGCGCAAAACTAATGTTGCTGTTTGGAAAGATTCCATAACAGCAAATTGCTTAAAAAATTTGTTATTAAATTATGTATTGGTGAGACAACTGGAAAAGAAGGGGAAAAATCATAAAAATATCTGGGACTTTGCACTCGGATTGTTTCTCAAATACTTTTCAGTTCCCAATCCATATTAAAGAAATCAAAGCTGAAAATGGCAATCAACCTATACTGGGGGTAGCTTATGAAAGTAAGATGATGTTAAAATGCCAATCTACACATTCATGTACAAAGAAAGGACTTGGTCCTACATCTATTAAAGTGGACAGCAGATATTCCTTTATTTTAAGCTAAAACAAAAACATTTATGGTATGAAAAGGCAAACTGAGAAGTGATCCCAGCCCTCAGGAAATGTATAGAGAGAAGAAACAGAGAAGAAAGTTATTGATCTTAGTGGATTATAATGGAAGTTAACAGAGCAGAGAGGAGGGGACGCCTACCTCAGGCAACGGTGTGGAGGATTCCTGGACGGGCTGGCTCTGCGCTCCCTCAGATCTGTCCCACAACTCCTTTCAAATCTTCCTCCACCGTAAAAATCTGAGACTTGCCCTCCAGCTTTGTCCAATGGCACTCCTAATTTCAAGTCCTCACATTGACAAAATCTCAGAGTGTTAGAAGGGAAATGGATGTTTTCGCTGGCATTAAGAAGGAGCCCCACGGATCACAGAATGCTTTAGAGACTTCTCATACATGCATTTATTTAGACCTTTTGTGATTCTGTATATAAAGTATTTCAGCTGGGCTCCATCTCCCAGGGTGTGCTCCTTAGTACTGCAAAACAGTACTAATTTTCTTCAACTATTTCTCAAAATTAAACTTTTTGAGCTAATTGTAGGTTCACAGGCAGTTGTGGGAAATAACACAATACCTTTTGCCCAGTTTTGCCTACCGGTAACATCTTACAAAACCACATAGCATGATAGCACAACCAGGATATTGACACTCATACAGCCACGGTAGAGAACATTTCCATCGCCACTCGCAAGGATCACTCATGTGTCCTTTATTAGCCATACTCACTTCCACCTCGCCCTCACTCCCTCCTCAACCCCTGGCGACCACTGGTCCATTCTTCATTTTTATAATTTTGTCATTTCAAGAATATTATATAAATAGAACCATACAGTATGTAATCCTTGGGGGTTAGCTTTTTTCACTCAACATAATTCTCTGGAGAGTCATGCAGGTTGTTGCGTGTGCCAGCAGTTCATTCCTTTTTATTACTGGGTAGAGTTCCTTGGCATGGATGTACATTTGTTTAACCATTCACCCACTGAGGGCTATCAGGGTTGTTTCTAGGTTTTGGTTATTACAACTAAAGCTGCTATGAACAATTACGTACACGTTTTGTAAGGACATAGTTATCATTTTTCTGGGATAAATGCCTAAACGCACACTTGCTGGGTAGTAGGATAAGTGTGTGTTTAGTTTTTTTTTTTTTAAGAAACTGCCAAACTATTTTCCAGAATGATTATACCATTTGACATTCCGACTAACAATGTGTGAGTGATTATTTCTTTGCATGCTTGGCAGCATTTGGAATTGTCAGTTTTAAAAAAAAAAAAATTTTTTTTTTAAAGAGATGAGATCTTGCTATGTTGCCCAGGCTGGGGTGCAGTGCCCAGGTACAGGCATCATCCCACCACTGATAGGCACAGGAGTTCTGATCGGCTCCATTTCCTACCTGGGTTGCTTCGCCCCTCCTTAGGCAACCTGGTGGTCCCTGGCTCCTGGGAGGTCACCATATTGAAGTTGAACTTAGGGCAGACATCCCACCAGCATAGCACACTATAGCCCGGAACTCCTGGGCTCAAGCGACCCTACCACCTCAGCCTCCTGAGTAGCTGGGACTACAGGCATGTGCTAATAGGCCAGGCTAGAATTGTCACTTTTTAAAAATTTTAGCCATTTTGACAGATGTGTATATTTCGTTGGTGTTTTTTTTTTCATTATCCTAATGGCTAATGGTAGTGAACACCTTTTCATGTGGTTATTTGCCATATGTATACATGCTCTTCAGTGAAATGTCTCTTTATATCTTTTGCTTATTTTCTAATTGGATTATTGGTTTGCATTTTGTTTTCCTGCTATCAAATTTTAAACATTCTTTACATATTCTAGATATTAATCCTTTTTTGGATATGTGGTTTGCTAATATTTTATCTCAGTCTGTAGTTTATCTTTTCTTCCTCTTAACAGGGTCTTTCACAGAGCTAAAATTTTAAATTTTGATAAAGCCAATTTACCAATTTTTCCTTATATGGATCATGCTTTTGGTGTCAAGTCTGAGAACTCTTTGCCTAGCCCTAGATCCTATGGTTTCCTCCTATGTTCTTTACTAAATGTTTTCCATTTTATATTTTACCTGTGAGTATTTGAGTCCATGATTCATTTTGAGTTAAAGTTTTGTATAAGGTTGTGAGACCTAGGTTGAGGTTCTTCTCTGTCTTCTTCTTCTGCTTTGTTGTTGTTGTTGTTGTTTTTGCCTATAGATATCCACTTGCTCCAGCATCATTTGTTAAAAAGATCGTCTTTCCGGGTATTTGCATACACAAAGAGTACAATGCACACCATCCAAGGGATGGGGAAACTTGAAACTCGGACTTGAGGGGGAGTGGGGAGGCAAGGGCAACATACATAACCTAAACATTTGTACCCCCATAATATGCTGAAATAAAAGAAAAAGATCATCTTTCCTCCATTGAATTGCTTTTATGCTTTTGCCAAAAATCAGTTGGGCCACATTTGTGTGGATCTATTTCAGGGTTCTCTATCCTGGTCCATTAATCTATGTGTCTATCGCTCTACCAAGACTATAACTATATAATAAGCCAACAAAACAAACAAAGAAAAAATAACAACAGAGTCCAGGCACAGTGGCTCACTCTTGTAATCCCAGCACTTTGGGAGGCTGAAGCAAGAGGATTGTTTGAGGCCAGGAGCACGAGACAAGCCTTGGCAACATAGTGAGACCCCCATCTCTACAAAAAATAAAAAAATTTAGCTGGACATGGTGGCACACACCTGTAGTCCCAGCTACTCGGGAGGCTGAGGCAGAAGGATCTCTTTATTTTTTATTTTTATTTATTTATTTATTTTTTGAGATGGAGTCTCACTCTGTCACCCGGGCTAGAGTGCTGTGGTGTCAGCCTAGCTCACAACAAACTCAAACTCCTGGGCTCAAGCAATCCTCCTGTCTCAGCCTCCTGAGTAGCCGCAATTACAGGCACCTGCCACCATCATGCCCAGCTAATTTTTTTCTATTTTTAGTAGAGATGGGGTCTTGCTCTTGCTCAGGCTGGTCTCAAACTCCTGAGCTTAAGTGATCCTCCCGCCTCAGCCTCCCAGAGTGCTAGGATTACCGGCAGGAGCCACCATGCCAGGCCCAGGAGGGTCTCTTTACCACAGGAGTTCAAGGCTTCAGTGAGTTATGACCACTGCATGCCAGCCCTTGTGTCAAAAAAAAAAAAAAAAAACAAAAAACCAAATAAATCTTGAAATTGCTAGATTGCTAGGTTAATTACTCCTACTTTATCCTTCTTTTTCAAACTTGTTTTTAGCTATTAATATTTTAGCTCCTTTGCCTTTAACATATAAATTTTAGAATAATCTTATCTATATTTGCTGGAATTTTCATAGGAATTTTTTTTAAGCCTGTACATCAACTTGGGGAGAATTGACTTCTTTACTGTACTGAGTCTTCCAATTAGTGAACATGATATGTCTCTTCTTTTTGTTTATTTATTAGATCTTCTTTGATTTCTTTCATCAGCATTTTACAGTTTTCAGCATACAAGTCCTGAACATTTGGTTAGATTTACACCTAAGTATTTTATGTTATTTTTGAGCGACCGTAAATGGTATTTTATCTTTAATTTCAGTGTCCATGTGTTCATCACTAGTATAAAGAAATACAGTTGATGTTTTTGTATATTTATCTTGTATCCTTCAACTTTGCTATACTCACTTATTAGTTCTGGGTCTTTTTTTTTTTTTTTTTTTTATAGATTCCTTGGGATTTTCTAAGTAGAAAAAACAATGTCCTCTTTTCTGATCTGTGTGCTCTTTATTTTCTTTTCTTGCATTATGGAACTGGCTTAGAAATTCCAATTGAATTTTGTCAAATTTTTTTTTGCAACAACTGATATGATCATGTCATTCTTCTTCAGTCTATTCAGACTGTATTCAGAGTAGAATATATCTCTACAAAAAGTTAAAAAAAAAATTAGCTGTGCATGGTGGCACATGCCTGTAGTCCCAGCTACTCAAGAACAGCTGAGGCCAGGTGTGTTGGCTCAAACCTGTAATCCTAGCACTCTGGGAGGCCGAGGCAGGAGGATTGCTTGAGCTCAGGAGTTCAAGACCACCCTGAGCAAGAGCGAGACCCTGTCTCTACTATAAATAGAAAGAAATTAGCCAAAACAACTAAAAATAGAAAAAATTAGCTGGGCACAGTGGTGCGTGCCTGTAGTCCCAGCTACCCAGGAGGCTGAGGCAGGAGGATCGCTTGAGCCCAGGAGTTTGAGGTTGCTGTGAGCTAGGCTAACACCACGGCACTCTAGCCCAGGCAAGAGAGTGAGACTCTGTCTCAAAAAAAAAATAAAAATAAAAAAATAAAAAAATAAATAAATAATAAAATAAAATTTTAAGAAAAGGAACAGCTGAGACAGGAGAATTGCTTCACCCCTGGAGTTCAAGGCAACAGTGAGCTATTATGACACTACCACACTCCAGCCTGGGCAACAGAGTGAGACCCTGTCTCAAAAACAAAAAAGAAACTTTATCTTCCTTTACATCCCTTTATCTTCACCCGTTTATAATATAATCATCTTAAATATTGCTTCTACACATATCAGTGTTATAATTTTTGTTTCAACAATCAAACACAATTTAGAAAATGTAAGAGAAGAAGAAAAGTTTATTGTATTTACCACATTTTCGTTTACTGTGTTCTTTCTTCCTTCCTGATGTTCCAAGTTTCCTTTTTTTTAAAATCGCTTCCTTCCTATTTAGAGGACTGCCTTTAGTCATTCTTGTAGGGCAAGTCTGGGGTGATGCATTCTCTTAGTTTTCCCTCTTTCTAATTGATGAACGTACATTGTCACATCATTATCACCCACACTCCATCATTTACATTAGGGTTCACTCTCAGTGTTGTGTATCCTATAGGTTGGAACAACTGTACAATGACATGTATCTACTATTACAGTGTCATATGAAGTATTTTCACTGCCCTAAAAATCCTGTGTTATACCTATTCATCCCCCCTACCCTTAGTAACCAATAATCTTTATACATTCTCTACAGATTTACCTTTTCTAGAATGCCATATAATTTGAATTTTACAGTATAGCTTTTTCAGACTAACTTCTTTCACTTAGTAATATACATTTAAGTTTTCTTCATATATTTTCATGGCTAGATTGCTGATTTCTTTTTAGTGCTGAATAATATTCCATTGTCTAGATGTACCACAGTTTATTGATTCACCTGTTGAAGGACATCTTATTTACTTCCAAGTTTTAGCAACTATGAATAAAGCTGCTATAAACATTTGATGCAGGTTTCCACGTAGACATAAGTTTTCAACTCCTTTGGGTAAACAGCAAGGAATGTGATTGCTGGATCGTACGGTAACAGTGTGCTCAGTTTTGTAAGAAACTGCAAAACTATCTTCCAAAGGGGGTCTATCTCCTTCATTTCTGAAAGATATTTTTATTGAATATTTTGCATTGACAGTTCTTTTCTTTCAGAATAATGTGCACCACTTCCTTCTGGCCTCTATGGTTTCTGAGGAGAAATCCACTGCCATTCAAACTGTTTTCCCCTATAGTTAAGGTGTCATTTCTCCCTCACTGCTTTCCAGAGTTTTTCTTTACTTTCATTGTTCCGAAGTTTGACTGTGTTCTTGGTGTGGATTGAGTTTATCTGGTTTTGGGTTCACTTAACTTCTTGAACTTGTTAGGTTTACATCTTTTACCAAATTTGAGGATTTTTTGCCATTCTTTCTTTGAGTACTTTTTGAGCCCTGCTCTCTTTCTTCTTCCTTCTGAAACTCCAATGGCACAAATGTTAGATCCTTTATTACAGTCCCACAGTCTATTTTCAGGGTATTTTCTCTCTTTAGTCCAGATTGGGTAATTTCTATTGTTCTATCTTCCAGTTTACTGATTCTTTCCTCTTTCCTCTTCACATTTCAAAGACTTCTTATGTTTGCTTTATATATAAAGTTCATGGTTTTTAGTTGTACTTATTGGAAAGACTAGAGAAAACTATGTCTACTCCATCTTGCCTGGGTGGGAAGCCTCTTTTTGTTCATTTTGAAGCCAATTGTTCTGATGAGGCTTCAGGACCTAGCAGGCACAGTGTAGGCTCTGCAAGGTGAGCAGAAATAAACAGATCATGGCTCCTGTATGCCAGGACCTTACCACTTGGTGCGACGGACACCATGTCTCATATAGCTTGACATATGATTAGAAACATGGCTTATAATCAGACAGGACGGGGTCCCAATTCCAGCTCTGATACTTCCAAGCTCTGTGACCCTGAATAAGTTAGTTAACCCCTCTGAACTTCAGTCTTATCACTTATAAAATAGAGGAAAGATTAGTCCAATCTCATAGGCTGTTGGTGAATTAAATTAAATGAAATAGTGCATATAAATCACTTTGCATGGTGCCAGCACATAGCAAATGCTTAGTAAAAAGTAGTAGCTGTTGTCGTTCTTAAAAGGGAGGCTGGGCCAAGTGTAATAATTCTCCCTTAGCCTCGTCCTTTCTAGACAGAGGCTACTTTTGGCTTACTTTGCACTTACTGCCTCTCTCTTCTCCCCAGTCAATTGTGGGAAACTTTCCACCTCCTGCTGTCTCTTTGAGGGGTTGAGAGGTTGGATGCACAGAACAAGGGGCAACAGAATGTTCACTATCTGTTTTCATTCATCCATTTCTTTATTTATTCACATATTAGTTTATAAAATCCTTGTTGAACACTAACCCTGTGATTGACACAAGGGGAGCTTGTAACCTAGCAGGATAGGCATCTAAGTCATGACAATTTGGCAGAAATGCCAAGGATACAATCAAAGTATTCTGAGTTTAGAAAGGGGCAAAATCACATTTGAATAGAAGCATCAGGGAAGGATTCATGGCGGATACGGCATCCGAGTTTCACTTCAATAGGTAGATATGGAGAAAGGGCAGAAAAGGAGCAAAAAAAAAAAAAAAATAGAGACAGAAAAGTATAAGATGTCCTTAGAAAACAAAAAGTAGTGCAGTTTGGTTAGAACACGGTATATTTGTAGGGGGTGGAATGAGAGGAGACTGAATATCAGGTGCGTCAGTCGGGATTAGGGTTGACTACAAGCAATCAAATTACAGTAGTGAGACGCACTGGGTTTATTTTTCTCTAAGTAAAATAAATTTAGAGTATGATAATCTGGGATTGGTATGGCACCTCTAATGTGACCAGGGACCTCAGGATCCTTCTATCCTCAACAAGTGCTTCTATCATTAAGGTTGCCTTGTAGTCCAAGATACCAACTGGAGCTTCTCCAGCACACCAAGCATGGAGGAAGAAGGAAAGGAAGACAGGCAATCTGTCCCACTATCTGCCCTCTATGAAACCTTTATGGAATCCTCCAGGAAGAGGCACCCAACAACTCATATTTATATCCTATTGGCTGGAACTGAATCATATGGCCAGTTACCTGCAAAGGATACTGAGAAATATAGTTTTTAAAAATCTGGGCATATTGTTCCCCTGGATAAGAGTTCTATTACCAGCCGGGCGCGGTGGCTCACGCCTGTAATCCTAGCACTCTGGGAGGCCGAGGCGGGCGGATTGTTTGAGCTCAGGAGTTCGAAACCAGCCTGAGCAAGAGCAAGACGCCGTCTCTACCAAAAATAGAAAGAAATTAATTGGACAGCTAAAAATATAGAAAACATTAGCCAGGCATGTGGTGCATGCCTGTAGTCCCAGCTACTTGGGAGGCTTAGACAGTAGGATTGCTTGAGCCCAGGAGTCTGAGGTTGCTATGAGCTAGGCTGACGCCATGGCACTCACTCTAGTCCGGGCAACAAAGTGAGACTCTGTCACAAAAAAAAAAAAAGAAATGAACAAAAATAGTAAACAAGATAGAAGTTTATTTTGTCTGTAATGTGCAAGAAGTGTGGAGGTTAGTAAATCCACAATTGATATGGTACTCCATGGCATCAGGAGTCCAGTCTCCCATCTTCTTGCTTTGCCGTGGAAGCACTCCATTCTCAACTTCATCTCACTGTCTAAGATGTTTTCTAGAGCTCCACCTACATTCCAGTCTACAGGAAGGAGGAAGGAGAGAAGGGCGTGGACCCACATTATAAGAACATTTCCCAGAAGTTGCATACAACTCTGGCTCCCTCCCAGTATCCAGTGCTGTGCTTTGGATATGGTTTTTTGTCCCCACCAAAACTTGTGTTGCAATTTGATCCCCAATGTGGCAGTGTTGGGAGATGGAGCCTAGTGGGAGGTGTTTGTGTCTTGGGGACAGAGATCCCTTATGAATGGATTGGTGCCCTTCTGGCTCTCACAGGAATGCATTAGTTCCATTGTTAAAAAGAGTCAGGCTTCCTTGGTTCTGCTCTTTTGTGTCCTTTCTCACCATGTGGTCTCTTTACACAAGCTGGCTCCTCTTCCCCTGTCCACCAGGAGTTGAAGCAGTCTGAGGTCCTCACCAGATGCAGATGCCCAATCTCGAACTTTCCAGGCACCAGTATCTTGAGCTAAATAACCTCTTTTCTTTATAAATTACCCAGCCTCAGGTATTCTGTTATAGCAACACAAAACAGACTAAAGTATCTAGAGCGTAATCACATGGCCACACCTAACTGCAAAGGAGGCTAGGAAGGTAGACTTTTAATCGTGGTGGCCATGTGCCCAGTAAAAATTCAGGGTTTCTATAACTGTGGGAGAAGGCGAGAAAAGATGTTGGGGAACAACTAGCAAATGGCCACAAATAACAAAATAGAAAAAAAAATTAATTAACATATTAATTTTGCAAATTTACATTTTGGAGTGTTTCCAAAAATATAAAGACTATGATAGCTAGTATGTTCACAATAATGCCCACAAGCAATTCTCAGCACAAGAAGACTATTTCATCACTGAAAACTGTTTTATACTGTTAAACAAAATTATAAGAGGCCATTGTTTTAGATTGAGCCCCCACACTAGGTCCCAAAAGGCTAGACCAAACCAAAATGGGATCGCTCTGAACCTGTTCTGGTTCTGGGGGCTGCCTGATTTGCAAATTATTCTTTGCCCAGTTAAACTCTGTTCAATTTCAGTTGTGTAAAGTTTTTCTTTTAACAGATAGCGTCAAAAGTGGGATCCGAAGTAGAGGTTCCAGTGACGTCTCAGGAGTGCTAGTGACCAAGTGAAGTTACTCTCTAGGCCGATGTGTTCACTGCACCCTTGCAGCTCCTGGGGGTTGTGGAAAAGTTCTCTTTTGGATTCCAAAGGTCCGAGGATTTGTGCTGTGAGCTATCTAAGTTTGTGCAAACTGTTGATTAAAACTGGGTTCAGAAGTTGCAACAGAAACTAAACTGTGTCGAGGACAGGCTTTGATTCAATAATTAATTGGACAGGATCCAGCTAGAGGCCTCAGATGTCTGACTGGGTCAGACAGAAATTGGCAGGAAAGGGCAATTACTGCAGGGGGCATGAACTCTGGCTTTCAGAAATTGGCAGAGATTTTTGTGTTCTATCCCCTTGTTTATTTTCTTGTGGTAAGGGAAGAATCACTGGCTAAGCTGTTCAAGGGGATCTCAGAGTGAAAACCAAGATTCAATGTAAAAATGGAATCTTTAATTTCTGAAGAGCTGAGTACTCTACTTTCCATTCCAGCTACACCTACTTTAACATGTACAGGGATACCTCATTACATTGCACTTGGCTTTATTGCATTTTGCAAATATGGCATTTTTTTACAAATTGAAGGTTTGTGATAAGTCCACATTGAACAAGTGTATCGGTGCCATTTTTCCAACAGCGTATGCTCACTTTGTGTCTCTGTCACATTTTGGTAATTCCCACAATATTTCAAACTTTTTCATTATTATATCTGTTGTGATCTGCGATAAGTGATTTTTGATAATTACTTTGGAGCACCACAAACGATGCTGATTTATCGTGGCAAACTTAATAAATGTTGTGTATGTTCTGACTGTTCCATTGGCCAGCTGTTCCCCCAATTCTTTCTCTCCCCTCAGGCTTCACTACACCCTGAGACACAACAATAAGCAAATAGGCCAATTAAGATCCCTTAAAGTCCTTTAAGTGTTGAAGTGAAAGGAAGAGTCACATGTCTCTCACTTTCAATCAGAAGCTAGAAATGATTAAGCTTAGTGAGAAAGGCATGTCAAAAGGTAGGCCTCTTGCATCAAACAGTTGGCGAAGCCGCGAATGCAAAGGGAAAGTTCTTGAAGGAAATTAAAAGTGCTACTCCAGGCCGGGCAGGGTAGCTCACACCTGTAATTCTAGCACTCTGGGAGGCAGGGCAGGAGGATGGCTCGAGGTCAGGAGTTCGAGACCAGCCTGAGCAAGAGTGAGACCCCGTCTCTACTAAAAATAGAAAGAAATTAGCTGGACAACTAAAAATATATAGAAAAAATTAGCTGGATATGGTGGCACATGCCTGTAGTCCCAGCTACTCGGAAGGCTGAGGCAGGAGGATCGCTTGAGCCCAGGAGTTTGAGGTTGCTGTGAGCTAGGCTGACGCCACAGCACTCTAGCCTGGGCAACAGAATGAGACACTGTCTCAAAAAAAAAAAGTGCTACTCCAGGGTATACTTTAGAATAACTAAAAGAGTGGAATTGGAATGTTCGTAACACAAAGAAATGATAAATGCCTGAGGTGATAGATACCCCAATTATCCTGATTTGATTAATTCATATTGTATGCCTGTATCAAACACATGTACCCTTATATATAACTATTATGTACCCATAATAATTAAAGATAAAAAAATGTTTAAAAAGTGCTACTCCAGTGAACACACAAATTATAAGAAAGTGAATCAGCCTTCTTGCTAATATAGAGAAAGTTTTAGTAGTCAGGATGGAAAATCAAACCAGCTACAACATTCCCTTAAGCCAAAGCCTAATCCAGAGCAACACTCTGATACTCTTCAAATCCATGAAGGCTGAGAGAAGTGAGGAAGCTACAGAGGTTGGTTCATGAGGTTTAAGGAAAGAAGTGATCCCCATAATATAAAAATGCAAGGTAAAGCAGAAAGTGCTGATGTCCAAGCTGCAGCAAGTTATCCAGAAAATTTAGCTAAGATCACTGATGAAGGTGGCTATACAAAACAGTCTTCTATTGGACGAAGATGCCATCTAGGATTTTCATAGGTGGAGAGGAGATGTGAATGCCTGGCTTCAAAGGACAGGTAGCCTCTCTTGTTAGGGGTTAATGCAGCTGGTGACTTTAAGTTGAAGCCAATGCTCATTTATTATTCTGAAAATCCTAAGGCACTTAAGAATTATGCTAAATCTATTCTGCCTGTGCTCTGTAAGTGGAACAACAAAGCCTGGATTACAGCACATCTGTTTACAGCATGATTTACTGAGTATTTTAAGCCCATTGTTGAGACCTACTGCTCAGGAAAAAAAATTCCTTTCAAAATATTCCTGCTCATTGACCATGCACCTAGTCACCCTAGAGCTCTGATGGAGATGTACAAGAAGATAAATGTTGTTTTCATGCCTGCCAACACAACAGTCATTCTACAGCCCATGGATCAAGGAGTAATTTCAACTTTCAAGTCTTATTATTTAAGAAATACATTTAATAAGGATATAAGCTGTCATAGATAGTGACTCCTCTGATGAATCTGATCAAAATAAATTCAAAACCTTCCAGAAAGGATTCACCATTCTAGATGCCATTAAAAACATTTGTGACTCACAGAAAAAGGTCAAAATACCAACATTAACAGGAGTTTGGAAGAAGTCGATTCCTGTCCTCATGGATAACTTTGAGGGGTTCAAGACTTTAGTGGACGAAGTAATTGCTGATGTGGTGGAAAGAGCAAGAGAACTAGAATTAGAAGTGGGCCCCAAAGATGGGACTGAATTGCTGCAATGTCATGATAGAACTTGAATGGATGAGGAGGAGTTGCTTCTTATGGGTGAACAAAGAAAGTGGTGGGGTTTTTTTTCTTTTTTTTGAGATGAAGTCTCACTCTGTCACCTGGCTTAGAGTGCCGTGGCATCAGCCTAGCTCACAGCAGCCTCAGACTCCTGGGCTCAAGCGATCCTCCTGAGTAGCTGGGACTACAGGCATGTGCCACCATGCCTGGCTAATTTTTCTATTTTTAATAGAGATGAGGGTCTCACTCTTCCTCAGACTGGTCTCAAACTTCTGAGCTCAAGGGATCCTCCTGCCTTGGCCTCCCAGAGTGCTAGAATTACAAGCATAAGCCACCAAACCTGGCCTTGGCCATCTTGTCTTAGCTGGGCCTTTATCCACACCTTCCTTCCTTGGTTTGGACAAATGATGGTATTTAGGCCTGAAGTAGTGAATGCTGTTTGGGAAGGATGAATGGGCCCTAAGAGGAGGAGGTAATGGTTTGCGACAAGGTCTGCCTGAGTGTGACAGAGTCTCCTTTCCTGTGGTAGTAGTTAATCTTCCAGGGTTGCCAGAATTTCCTGGGGAGAGGATTGATGACAAATGAGTTTCTTTGGAAAAATCTGTCTTTAGACAGATAAAAGGAATTCAGAAAGGCTTGCTAGACTTACCTATTGGTAGCAATAATATAACAAAGTGACGTATTTTAGGGCGATATTCTCTGAACTCCTTGAATGGCTAGCTTTGTTTAATGAGCAATGCAAGCATAATTGTTAAGAATGAGTAAATTAGGAGAATGTAAATGGCATAAAAGTTTATAAATGAACTTATCATAGTTTCAACAATGTTTCAGCTCTTTAAAATCTTAAAGTCATGTTAAATTAAGTAATATACACATTAAATGTCTGAGTCATTTCTAAGTAAGTTAAAATACTGAAACATTATTAAGCATAAGCTTAGGTTTATATATTTCAACATCTTGTCTTTATATGTTATAGAGAAGCTATATATGTTTGGATCTATTAATAAACATAAAATATTAAGAAAGCATCTTTCTAAAAACATGAAATAGTTTTTATCTAATATAGGGCTAAGGCAGAAAAGGAAGTTTAGAGAGCCTAAGTGCAGCCATTTTCACTGATACCAGATCCTAACTGCCCTGAACAAGGAAGTCACTGGCCTGGGACCACCTGAGAATGGATAAATTACTAAGCCAAATGACTTACAAACTGTTTGCACTTACCTTTCTGTGACAGCAGTTTACAATTAACCTTTATGCCCTGACCACAAGACAATGCTGGTTGTGTACGATTGTTTCTAGTGGGGTTTTTGAACATTTAAAAATGTTACCATTGCCCCATAAAGTGTCCTCCTCCTCCTGCTTGGGAAAGGACCCCTACTCTGTGGAGTAGGATCTGTTGTCTCTCTCAACAAATTTGCTGTCACTATTTGGCTTGCTCTTGAATTCATTCCTGTGCGAAGCCAAGAACCCATTTGGTGAGTTCAGGGAGCCTTCTTCCCTTCATGGGGACACCCCCTGCATCATATCTACAAAAACTAATGAAAAACAGTTCAAAAGTGCTTACTTAGGTTGTTCACTGGAAATTAAGGTTACTAAATGTTAAAATTATAATGAATATATGTAATTAAAACTAGTAAAAATAAAGGAAACAATTTTGTATGCAAAGTGTACAAAAAAGCAAGATATGTTTTTGGCAAGAAAGAGTATAAAGAAGACATAAAAATGTGGTTTTTGTTAGAAGAAAAGTAATTTTTGTCTAGTTTAGAGGTTAAGATTATTTTCAAAATGAAAGAATAAAAATAATATACATAAAACTAAATGGATATAGAAAGATCAAACAAAAGAAAAAAGAATAACAGAAAATTTTGTGTGGTTAAACTAAGACTAGCTAAAGTTAAAACTAAGATTTCTTAGAAGTGTTACAGCCCAACCAGGTTCATTGCCTGCTGCTCGAGAAGAAGCCAGTGCACTGAGACAGCAGCTGTTACAGTGGAGAAAGGGCTTGATATCACAGGCACCATGCAAGGAGCTAAGAGGACGTTCTCAAATCCGTCTCCCTAAGAATTTGGGAAAAGGATTTTAAAGATAGTTTGGTGGGCAAAGAACCTAGGAAATTGGGTCCGCTGATTGGGGATGAACTTGTAGGACCAGGAAGCAGAAATTGTCTTCTTGTGCTTGAACCAGTTCCCGGGTTGTGAGACCAGTTGAGTTGGTTCCTGGGCCACTAGTCTGGTTGGGTCAGTTGGTCCACCTGAATGCAAGGGCTGGAAGATATCTCAAACACCAGCCTTAGGTTTCACAAGGGTGGCATTATCTATGGGAGCAATGAAGAAAGCTAAGAATCTTTATGACTCCTGAGTAGTAGTAAGCAATTATAGGAAAGCAAGCTAGGGAAAAATGGCTGGTTTATATATATACATACATATTTCAGACTATGCCTATGCCTTTGTAGAGTTCAGGCCCTACTGCCGTTCCCTCCTTACGGCCTTTTATTAATTTTATAAAGGGAAGTTACATAAACTGTTTTAAAATTAAGCCTTAGTGTCAAAGGTACACTAATACAAAACTAAAATTTGGTTTTCTCTTTTATACAAGATTTTCATTTAGTATTAATGAGATAGTAAAAGATTGTCCTTCTAAGTTGCAAAAAAAAAGGTAAAGAAAAGAAAAGGAAAGGAAGGAAAAGAAAGAAAGGGGAGAGAAAGAGAAACAGACTTTGTGTGCCTCGTGTTGTTTTCATTAGGTCTTTTGA